>CAUYPK010131228.1:0-51341 GCA_963574355.1 Loris lydekkerianus | reverse complement strand
AATTACAATAATTGAGGAATCAGTAGGTTAAATGCTGATACCCTCACATCAGATACAGCTGAAGCTCTGTTTGGACATGCAGATGATGATGAGGAGGAATCCAGTTTTGAAGGATTTTAACCTTTGTGATTTAGCTTGATTGCCTGTTAAGCTAAGTGCACTGAATCAAATAACCTGTATGACCCGAGTATAAGCCGAGTTCGGGTTTTTCGGCACAAATTTTTGACACAAGAACTCAGCTTATACTCGAGTGTATATGGTAACTAAAAGAAAACAATTACATTGACAATGCTAAGTGTTAGTGAAGATGTCTCATACACTGCTGATGAGAAGGTAAAATGGTCAACTACTTTGGAAAACAGTTTAGCATTCACTTAAAAGTTAAACCTACAGCTACTATATGATCCAGCTATTCCACCTCAAGCCAAGAGAATGAAAGCTTATGTGCACACAAAGAATCCTTAGGGAATGTATTGTTCTGGGTAGGTGAGAATTATACCCATGAAATGAAAATCTTAAGTATGAAGAATCTTTTCTTTGTTTAATATTTTTTCACAATTCCTTCTGGGATCATTTGGCTTTTTTCTGAACTGACGCTCCTTCAGTAAGGATCTGTTGGTGGTGGACTCTTTTTATCTCTTAAAATGTGGTGGTTGGGGGTTGCTTTTTCTTTTTTCTTTCTTTCTTTCTTTTTTTTTTTTTTTGCTTGAGGCAGTGTCTCACTCTGTTACCTAGGCTAACGTGCAGTGGCATCATCATAACTCACAGCAACCTCAAACTCCTGGGCTCAGGTGATCCTTCTGCCTCAGTTTCTCAGGTAGTTGGCACTATGGGCATACACTACCATGGACAGCTAATTTTTCTGTTTTTGGTAGAGACAAGGTCTTGCTATGTTGTTTAGGTTAGTCTCAAACTCCTGGCCTAAAATGATCCTCTCATCTGGTTCCCCCAAAGTGCTGGGATTAAAGGCTCAGTGAGCCACCACACCTGGCCAAAATGTATTTCTTTCATTAACTTTTTGTTTTTTAGACAGAATCTCACTCTGTCACTCAGGCTAGAGTGCCACGCCCTTAGCCTAGTTCACAGTGACCTCAATTTCCTGGCTCAAGCAATCCTCCTGCCTCAACCTCCTGAGTAGCCAGGACTACAGGTGCATTCCACTATGCCTGGCTAATTTTTCAATTTTAGTAGAGACAGGATCTCACTTAGCTCAGACTGATCTCCAACTCCTGGCCTCAAGTGATCCTCTTGCTTCAGCTTCCCAGAGTGCTAAGATTACAGGCATGAGCCACCTCACCCAGGCTCATTTATTTTCCTGAAAGATAGTTTCATATGTTATACAATCCAAGAACAATCCATTTTCTCTCAATATTTCTGTCACTATTCCACAGTTTTCTGGCTTCTATTCTTGCAAATTAGACTGTGAGTTTAGGTTTTTGTTTGTAGTTAACTGTCTTTTTTTCCTCTTAGATTTTAAGATATTCGCTTTTTATTGAAATTTTTCAGTTTTACTATATGTCAAGGTATGAATTTTTTTCAATTATTCTACATGTGATTCATTGTGTTTCCGGGGGGGGAGGGGGTGAGGATTGGTATCTTTAATCAGTTCTGGAAAATTCTCAACCATCATCTTTTTGAATGTTGCCTATTCTTTCTATTTTCTCCTTCCAATTAGATGTACTTCATCATCTATGTCTATTATTTTCTCTTTCATATTTTCCATCTCTTTGGTCTGTAAGTTAGATTCTGGATTATTCAGATTTACTTTCTAGTTGACTAATAATTTTCTCTTCAGCTATGCTTAATATGCTGCTTATCTGTTAAAGTTTAAGTTTCAATTATTATAAAAACTATATGATTCATTTTCAGATCTGGTTATTTTTTGATAGTTTCTTGTTCTTCACACATACTTTCTATTTCCTTTAAAAATTTTTATGAACATATAAAAATGGTATTATGTATCTAATACTTCTAATGTCTGAAGTCTTTGCAGATCTGAGTCAGGTTATTATTGTTTCTTCTGACCCTCACTAATGGTACCTTGTTTCATGGTACATTTTATGATTGTAAACTAATGTTCATTAGAATTTTAAATGTTAACTTACAGAGAGAATCTGCATGTTTATCTGACTGGAGCCTAGGCCTCCTAACCAACTCACTTCATTTATTATTTATTTATTTGAAACCATCTTACTCTGTTGCCCAGGGTAGAGTACAGTGGTATCAGCCTAGCCTAAAGCAGCCTTAAACTCCTAGGCTCAGGTGATCCTCCTGCCTCAGCCTCCTAAGTAGCTGGGACTATAGGCACCTGCCAGAACACCCAGCTAATTTTTTTCTACTTTTAGTACAGATGGGGTCTCATTGTTGCTCAGGCTAGTCTCGAACTCCTGACCTCAAGCAGTCCTCCCAACTCAGCTTCCCACAGTACTAGGATTACAGGCGTAAGCCACAGTGCCTGGACACCAACTCACTTTAAACTAATTTTGTTTTAAGACCAGGTAGGTAGTATGATTTCAGTCCCTGCCTTCTCATGTGTGAGCCACCTTATGTTTATGAATATTCAGGGGAGACTGTACACTCCACCAAGAATAAAAATTGAAACAGGCAAATGTTTCTGTCATCTTTTGTAGTTGTGGTGTTTTTCCTAGTTCACACTTTTATTGAGAGGTTAGCCGTGTGGGATTTGGCTTGATGATGGGGTGTCCCCCCCTCCCTGTTTCCCAAGACCTAGGCTTTGTCTTGGGTTCCCTGTGCCACTGCTCTAGGTTGCTGGGGATCCGCAGCTGCCAGCCTCAGTGCTTGCTGCCTCCCTGAATTCCTCCTGTTAGTTGTTTTAGTTTCTGAGGATTACTTTGCTTGTTGGGCCATTTTAAATTATATTTTTTTACACACAGCCATCCCCTGATTTAGGTGATTTGACTTAACGATTTTTCAACTTTACAACGATGTGAAAGCTATAAGCATTCGTTAGAAAGCTCAGTAGAAAGCAGTGCCATACCCTCTCACAATGCGGGACAGTGGCAGCAACCCACACTCTACACGGGGAGGTCTAATTTTTTTTTTCTTTCTCTGCCACAATGGAAGAATAAGAGTCTCTTGGGCTACATGTTAAATATGCAAACACTAAGGAAGGCTGATTAACAAAAGAAAAGGTCTGTGCATACTTTTTGTGATATCCAGACACCATAGATAAGCAAAAAAATTCCTCATAAAATCAGCATGTATCCCATGGGGCACAAGTTGGGCACCCCTGCTCTACAAACTACTGAGTTGCCACATGATTTTGTCCAACCGTAGGCTAATGTCAGTGTTCTGAGCTCATTTAAAGTGGGCAAGGCTAAGCTATTGTATTCGGTAGGTTAGATGTATTAAGTGCATTTTTTAACTTATGTATTTTCAATTTATGATGAGCTGGTCAGGACATTTCCCATTGTAAGTTAAGGAGCATCTATAGAAATATTTTAGGTATTTTATCCCAACATGAATAAGAATCCCTATTGTGGAGATCAGTGTTTAACCTGATCTGTGAGAGAGGTGCTGCCAGGCTTGTAGGACCATTTGCCAATGCAGAAAATGGCCTCCACTAGTCATGTGCTATTCAAGTTCTTGTTTCTCTGTTTTTTAGAAATGTTCTTATTTTTCCATTGTGATTAAATTGACTATTAACTATTCTTTCTTTTTTTCCTTTATCAGTTTGACAGTCCCTACTCCCTTTTAAATCACTGTGGACTTAGAAATAGTCTTGTGATAATAGTGTACAAAATAAAAGTAAATTAGTTTCCAAGATAGGTTTTCTTCTAAGTACAATACATATGCTTCACCATCTACTTCTCTTTTTTTTTTTACATGTTCTAGAGTTAGTTCATGAGATTGTCAACAAGTCAATTCTGGTATGAGATGCTGCTATATTGATAGCTAATGGGTATTTTGGCTAAAATTGTGATTTGGCTAAAATTGTGATTCAAATGTATGGGAAAATGTTTAAAAGGAGTGTGTGTGCGCGCACGTGTATGTGTGTGTGTGTGATTACAGGACTTAATTCTACCAAAAAAACAGTCTAAATTCTATATTCTATAACATATTGAAAAGAAAAATCTATAGTATTTTCTTAAATTTTAAATCTATGTAAGTGATGTTAGTAATGATTATTTGCCAATTTAAGTCTTTATGTTTTCATTTTTCTCTTTTACATAAAGCATGTATTTTGTGTGGGATAAAAGAGAATTTTACTCTTTTTTTGGATAGATTCAAACAAATTGCTTTCTCTTTACTGTTTTATGTACAACACCTATAATATAATATTAATAAAAATGTATTTTAACTATCTACTTGTGTGTGATGTGTTGGTAGTTATAATTACAAAGCAAAATAAACATATGTCCACAAGTATACTTTCCCTAAATCCTTGTATTTGAAACAGAGAGTACTTTCAACATAGACCAAAAATGAAAAGGACATATACATACTCTGTGGTTGTACCTTAAAACTGAACACAATAGGAGCACATCCACAAATAGTACTTATAACTGTATGTAAAAATAGTGGGTAGTATTTTGGAGGTTGGGAAACAATATTAGCATGGTAAACTGTCATGTGGTAGATTTTCCTCATTCAGCATGACAAAATTTTACAAACTTTTATGCAGAAGGTGAAATTTTAGAAGATCTTTGAAAGAAGTTATGATAACATGTCCTTACTGAAACATTAAGAGAAGCATGTTTTCAAGTGTTAGGGAGAAATGTCCAAGACAAGCCAAGGGTTCAGAGGGGAGCTACAAGTAGGTAAATGGAATAAAGGAAATTAGGATAGGACTAAATGTATGAAGAGTACACTACCCAGGGGAAAGGGGGTGTTGAGAGATGCTATGGAGCATGTTTGTTTTGGTAATGGACTCAGTGGGGAACTAGTCCAGATTTTCTGGAGAGGGATGTTGTTTAATAGTTTGGGTGGTCACAGAGGGTGGGTGATCAGTTATACAGAAGAGATTGCAGGTAAGACAGACAGTGAACAGAAAGATAGGAAGGGATGTAAGAGGTCCCTTGGCCTCTTTCCTGATGGACAATCACTAGAATGTTAACAGTGAGAAAGAACATTAAAACATTGTCAGGCAACATCATGGTACAGTAGAAAAAACATGCCTATGGAGTAGTCAGACATGCTTGAGTTCTAACCTTTACTCCACCTTCTTGCTGCTGTGTGGCCTTGGATTAAGTACTTAATCTCTTTATCTCAATACTACAATTCTAAAATGAAAATAGCATCTTCCTAAAGGGTTATTTTAAAAAAAGATTATTATTGAGACTTAAATGAGCTAAAATTATGCAAAATACTTTAGAACAGGGGCCAACATATATATATATTAACCACAATATATTTTAGCTATTCTATTAATATTATCAAATCCATAAAATATAGCATCTATTTCTAGAATCAAAGCTTATACTAAAAATTTGAGTTTTTAATTTAATTTTATTTTTCTTTTTCCTTTCTGTCAGCCATAGCTTGAGATATGTGAGTTATTGATTTTAAAGCTCTCCATTAATTGGCACTCATTTACATAATTAGCTTTTGAGCATAATGTGAAATCTTCTTCTCCAAGCCCTTTTTATCTGTTTGCCTTTGTTGCAAAGGTTTTCCTCAGGCCAGGTGACCCTTTAGGAGCAAAGAAACTTCAAATGGGACTGGTGCAGTGTGGGATGGGGGCTCACGCCTGTAATCCTAGCCCTTTGGGAGCCCAAGGTGGATGGATTGCTTGAGCTCAGAAGTTTGAGACCATCTTGAGCAAGAGTGACACCCTATCTCTACTAAAAATAGAAAAAAACTAGCCAGGCATTGTGTTGGGCACCTATAGTCCCAGCTACTCAGGAGGCTGAGGCAAGAGGATCACTTGAACCCAAGAGTTTGAGGTTGCTGTGAGCTATGACATCATGGATGGCACTCTATGGAGGGTGACAAAGTGAAACTCTGTCTCAAAAAAAAAAAAAAAATTAAAAACAAAAAATAAAAAGTAAAAAATGCTTAGCACATAGCAGGTGCTTAATTAATATTGGTTGAAGAAATAGCCATATATACAGAAGTTTATAAATTTAACCAATCTTTAATATGTAAGATGTGTGTATATTGATGAAGCTTTTAGTAATAGTGGGAATGATATTATTCTAAATCATTAAAGCTTAAGGGTCCAAAGAAGAACATGAGATTGATATAGAATATAGAATGTTTCTTTCCAAAATGATGTATTCAAACTACCTTTTTTCTTGATTCAGCATTTCTTAGTTATCTGTGACAATTAAGGATAGAGGAGAAAGATGAAGCAAGGACATCACTGGTAAATGAAACCTAGAGCTACTCTCCAAACAGTATTTAATTTCCCCCCTCTTCTCTCGGGGTGTAGAGAATAAAATGAAGTATTGAGGGAAAACATACATATATTAACTTTTTACAGTGTCCTATAGTATTAATAACAAACCTTTTATATTTTAAAATACATGCTGGGTTTTGAATGATGATCTACTCAAAGAAATTATTTTTTTAGGGAACTAAAACTAGCAAATGATTTAAGTAATATTTGAAGAGAAAATTTGATTCTTGAAAAATTTCACAGGTAATATTGAACATTTGCTTTAGGATGCTTTATAAATTTGACAACCAAAGCAAAATGAACAAAACTATTAACCATTGTTTCACGGGGTTTTCATGACTGTATTGCAAGTGATACTCTGTCGAGAATAGATACTGAGGCACTCAACATAACAGTGATGAACTCTGTAACTCTTGGATAATCCCTTCTAAATCCTCAGAAAACCTTCCTCTCTCAGAAAACATATATAGTGAGTGGTAGAAGGATGGAGAAAATTTTGTATTGAATTGCACTGTGGTTGATCCTCCATTTTGAAAGTTGTATGTGTGTATGGTTGTTTTTACTCGTATTACATATATATATTTTATATATTTTTTAAATTTGATCACTAGCATTTCACTGCTGGGGTTTGTCCCTTATGGATTTTGGAAATTGAATGTTAGGGAATTTAAAAAGGGAAGAATTTTCTTATGGATAGTCCTACCCATATCTTCTATTCACAGTAAGAAATAAAATTTCCCACAAAATTCTATATTTTTATTGAAAATACACTAATATTTTAATGGTAACTTTAACATATACAATATCTGGCATGATAATGATTCAACAAATTATTGCTACATTATTAAGTCTAATGTATTTTGTCCAGAGCTGATGAAGAGATTTCATCTTTCTTGGTCACTGTTAACCTGGGATAGTATGTCCTATTTTATAATTTGTGGTGTTCTGCTCTGACTTTATATAACTTTTTAAAAATTTTAAGGTTGGACCTCATTGGTATCTGAAACAGTTGAGTCCTTACCTATTTGTCTGCTTTGTGATTGTCTACAAGCTGTTGCTAAGCTCATTTTTTGTTGTTGTGTTCTTAAGAAAAGTTAAAAGTTGGTGTGACCTATTTGAACTACATCCTGCTACTTTTGATTCTGCTTTGCTCATTCCCCTGATCCACATACCTTTTGCTGTCATCTTTGGAAGTTTAGATTTTTAAAAACCCACTTATTTATACATTTAAGTGTGCAACATTTTAAGATTGTAAAGCTTTAATTGTATATTTGTGATACGCAAATTGAAGTACTGTGGTTCAAATTTTAAAATCTGGTTGAATACTTGAAACTTGAATTCATTAACATAGAATTTATTGACATAAAGCAAGTTCTAATTGTAGAGAACAAATATATTATTTTTAAAACTATTATAAGCACTAAGGGTTATTTGGAAATCAATAATATCTTTGTTAATAAGAACACATCCAAAGTATTTCACTTAATTTTTTTCACTTGAAATGTAATGTAAAAATAGTTATTGGTCTAATTTTTGTGATTTAGGATAAAGTCTATTATTGATCATAGTTCCATGTGTGTCACTGAAGGATAAAATTGACATTAGTTATGTTTTCTTGAGAGGGACTAGAAAAGCACTACTGTGAAGGTGAGTTTACTTTGTAGTTCAGTAGACCCTTATGAACCACTGTGATTCCAAGAGCCTTTTCTCTTTAAGCCTGTATTTGATGTTGATGGGCTTGATACTTTGAACTACATCCCCCCAGCACTATGCTGGAAGAACAGTAGAAATCCATGGAGCAGTCCTTGAACCTTAAAACTTGATCCAAGGCTTGGATGGTTAACAGAGAGAGAGCTGAAGACTAGCTTGGATCCTCCAAACCAAGTTCCAGGGTACAGAGCATGAGATGTGATATATATATATATATACAGTGATATCTCAAATGTTTTAATTTTTTTGGTAAGTGTGATCATTAATGAAACAATATTACCAGAATTCTGATATATATATATATATATATATATATAATATCTAAAACTGTATTAATGAATGATTTCTTTAAGTTCAAATAAAGTTAAATTCATTATCAAGCCAATTAGTAAGCATACTGGGGCTATTTTATTTTTGTCTTACGCAAACATGAAATTACAGGTTATGGATGATAGCTGCAGTATTGTTTCTGTATTTTCTAGTATGCATAATATCAAAAAAATCTGGATTCACACAGAAGTGGGTTTGAATAAAAACTTTTCTTATAATTCACCTTATATTCTCAGGATGCTAGGCAATTAAACTGATTTAGAAACTTGAACAAAAAAGTCAAAAAATTATTGGTGTCAAACAACCCACTTTAATTCTTTATCATAAATGTAACAGTGAAGACAAAAGCCTGAAAGTGTACAATATGCTCTAAAACTGAAGAACCATGATGGGATATGCAATCCATTGGTCTGACTTTATGAAAGTGACTGGTATACCTTTCAGGAGCGTATACCAAGCAAACATGCCTGAGCCACTACTGGTGGTTTTAAAGTAAAATATCCATGTACTACAGCAGTCCACTTAGTATATAGTTTTACTTGAGCAGATGTAGACAGCCATGAATTTTTTAAAAGACTAGAACACAATAACTATACCCTTTCTAATCACTGACAAGAATATTCAAACATGCTCATAGCGATGGTGGAAGAGTCACTGATTTATTTTGGCAATCTCCAATGAAACCAATGTTGATATATATTTGTAGGTTATTTTGAAAAACAAAGTTCAAATCTAATATTTTATATCTCTGAAGTACTTGTTAGGAATGGATTCTAAGAAATATAATTTCAAAACCACTGATGATATACAAAGAAACCAAAAGCAAGAAGAAGCCAGGTTCTAGTTGTTAAAGCACATAATTCTTGATAAAATCACAAGTTATATGAAAAGAATAGAACTGCAGGGATAAAATAAAGTTTGAGCAGGAAAATTCAATTGTCCTTCATTTTAAATCTGGAGGTTCTACAACTAGAGGGATTTAATTAAAACTTCTTCAGGCTGGGTTGTTTTTTCTTTCTTTTTCTCTTCTCTTCTTCCCTCCCCTCCCCTCCCCTCCCCTCCCCTCCCCTCCCCTTCCCTCTCTTCCCCTCTCCCCTCTCCTCTCCTCTTCTCTCTCTCTCTTCTTTCTCTATCTCTATGTCTCTTTCTTTCCTTTATTTCTTCCTTTCCTTTCCTTTCCTCTCCTTTCCCTTTCTCTTTCCATCCTTTTTTTTTCTTTTCCTTTCTTCTTTCTTGGAGAATTGGGTAATAAACCAGATGACTTCCCATTTGATGCTCCCTAACACAGTTCCAAGCTATCTTCCAATATGTGTGATTAAATGTAAAAGGTTAAGTCCTCAGACACTAAATCACAATCTCAAATCAGATACTTCTTATTCATAAGATTCATGCATGTAACATTTTTATTTGTTGAATTACAGTGCCCTAATTGTATCCATGGCCAAAACAGAAGTGCAGTGAGGATTTTGGAGGGCAGAACAGATGGGAAAGCTCAGTGAACAGCATTTTATTTTTAAGATGCTTAGTAACAGGAAGTAGGCTCCAGATGTGGCCTTGTACTTTGTGCTCAGGTTAAGGATCTACAACTTAATACCCTTTTAGAAAACAAGAGACTTCAGAAACAGGCAAAGAAAGAAGGCATTTTAAAGGACTAAAGGACCTACAACTAAAGATTATCACAAAGGAACTGAGTGGGAGGTTCTTTGAGATTGAGAAAAGCACGTATTGCAGAATTCTGTTTACCACTTGGTAATAATCATCATGGGGTGGAAGGCATGGATAGGGAGGGCAGGATAGCTATTACAAATAAAAGATAACGATTTAAAACTCTTAAAATATTGTCATTATTTTGTTTTTCTTGAATCAAAATTATCTTTAATTTAAATAAAGCATTTAAAATTCAGTCATAATTAAGCTAATGACTCATTAATATATATTTAGCCCAAACATTTTAATCATGAATAAAATCCCTTGGTAAAATGGGATTAGTTCAATTCCATCATGTCTATGGATTAAGGATAAGTTAAAGATACTAGTTTTGCTTTTAATCTATTTTGAAAAGATACTTTTTATATTATGCCTTGCTAACTTCTTGTATTTAAAATTATGTGCCACAGTGCCCACAATCAGAAGCACTATGAGAATTTTAAAAATATTTTCACATACGTTTGCATTTTTTTAGGTACAAATGAAATCTAGCCACTCAAAAACTGTTTTAAAAAGTATACACTATAGGCTGAGTGCAGTAGTTCATGCCTGTAATTCTACCTCTGGAAGGCTGCAGGAGAAGGACTGCTTGAGGCCAAAGGTTTGAGACCAGCCTGAGCAAGAGTGAGACTCTTGTCTCTACAAAAAATAGAAAAATTACCTGGGCATGGTGTTGCTTCCCTGTAGTCCCAGCTACTTGGGAGACTGAGAAAGGAGGATCATTGAGCCCAGGAGTTTGCCATTGCCTTGAACTATGATGATGCTACTATACTCTAGCCCAAGCAACAGAGCAAGATTCTGTCTCAAAAAAAAAAAAAAAAAAAAAAAAAAAATACCATATAGTACATATACATAATCAGGGAACTATTTTCTACTTGCATATATCTAGTATCTTCAGTTACCTTTTATTTTTTTGAGTTTGTGTCAGTATTTCCCTATTCTCCTCTTTTAAATCCCTCAGTAGCTCTTAAGAACCATATGGCATGAAGTCCTAACTATCAATTTCCCACCAGACTCACTTTTTTCCTGAACCTCATAGTATTTCAAATTAAGCCCATTCTTTCTTAATTAATTCAACAAGGATGCTGAAAAGTAGCCTCTAAAAGTTATGATTCTGAATGAATTTTCCCATTTAATTTTCATATTTCAAAAAACACTTTCTTCCCTGTCTTTTCACCTTAGATACGCCTGAGGATATTTAAAGCCAAACTTAGTTACAAAATGTTTCATGAATCTTGTCAAACAATGGTGTCTTGTCACACATAGGCAGCGTCTGACTTGTACATACCTGCCTGACTTCACAAGTCATCTGTACGTGCTGCTGCCAGAACCTACATAGCTGCTGTCCTGGTAGTCTAGGAGTGCAAACATAGAAAAATCAAAGCTGGGGCTGTGGGTTCCCAAAAAGAATGTGGAGAAACTCTAAAAAATAAGTTGCTTAGCAGAGCTGAACCCAAGGGCAAGATGACTGCTGGCTGCCTATATAGAGGCACCCAAGCCTCCAAAACGTTTTGTCTAGAGTCCCATTCAAATCTTTCAAAAAAAAAGCTAAAATACCAACCCTGAATATTGAATTTGAAATTTATTATTAAACTTTTAATTGAATTAAGTTTTGTTAATGTAAAGAGACACTGAGAGGGGTGACAAGGATGGAGAAATGGGAAAGATAAGCTCTCAAGGACCAAGATAACCCATTCCATGATTTCTCTTTTCTTTCTTTTGGCCTTCTTTTCTTGCCCCCAGAATCAAGAAATTAGATTAATAGACAGTTACCAAATTTTAAATGTATATTTATTAAAAGCAGCACTATATAGTGAATGCTATTTTGGATTCACACACACCTGCTTAGTAATCTCAGACTCTCAGTATTTTATTAGTTTTATAACTTAAGTTACTAATTCTTTTTGAGTTTCTGTCACAAATTTATGAAATAAAAATAATTGTATCAGCTTTACACATGTAAAGTGTTAAGCATTTGATACATGAGAGCTGATAAGCTACTGGTCTTGATTATCATCAGCCTGGAAAACCTGACCATTATTTAACACACTGATTCTTTGGGGGTAAAAGTAACTTTCTAATTTAAAACTACTGACACTTTGTGGAATACTGCTTATTTACAAATATGAGTGATGGGCCATATTTCTAAATCCTGTAAAGAAACTCAAAATGAGAAGAAAAGACGAGATTTGTCAACATTCTTGCTCCTTTCAAGCAATATAATTCTACAGATTAAATTGAAGAAGTGAAAAAAGTAGGGAGCAAATAAGAACAATATGAAGTTCAGTGTTAAAAGGATCTTAATGTACCCAGAACATGATCTTGAAAGGGAAAAAATGCTTAGCAAACAAGCTACATAGATCAAAACAGGAAGCTACGATGAGCCAGAGGAGAAAAATCCTGACAAAATTAGTAAGCAGAAGTAATCTTATAAACCAGCCTTTTTTTTTTCTTTTGAGACAAGAGGCTCACTCTGTTGTCCAGGCTAGAGTGCCATTGCATCAGCCTAGCTCACAAACAACCTCAAACTTTGAGGGAGGAGGGATTAAGAGCAGACAGAAAAATCAAAGCAGCTGGGACTGTGGCTTCCCAAAAAGATCCTCCTGCCTCGGCCTCCCCTGTAGCTGGGACTACAGGTACCCACCACAATGCCTGGCTAACTTCTATTTTTAGTAGAGACAGGATCTTGCTCTTGCTCAGACTAGTCTCAGACGCTTGACCTCAAGGGATCCTTCCACCTTGGTTTCTCAGAGTGCTAGAATTACAAGAGTGAGCCAATCAGCATTCATTTTAAATGAAATATATTAAATGACAATATAGGGGATTTTTCAAGAATTCTTAAACCACACAAACCTAACACATCTCACTTCCCCTCTTAAAGTTCTTGAGTTTAATGGCTGAAACTGCTTTGTTTTTTCTAACCAATTACTGTATCAAATATGTAACAATTCTGATACCAATGAAGAGATATGCAAATCTATCGTACTTTAATCCAATTCCTTTTGGGTTCAAAAGAAACTTCAGGGTTTAATTTGTGATCTACAAAAGAAATAATCTTTTAACTAGATTATTCTTTCTGCTAATATATATATATATATATATATATATATATATATATATATATTCCTTTTTGTTAATTGATTATACTTTTTATATATATATACTTTTTAAAGTCCAAGTGGCATCAAGGTAAGCATCTTGGTCAGCAGAGCAGATAATTTGAGATTTATCTCCTAAATTTCAAATATAAGAGTTTGAGGCATGATCGCCTCCCTGAAGGAATTAATTACTAGGTAGAGAGACAAAATCCACCTTTATCCTTACACTTCTCTCCATTCTCATTGTTCTTCTAAACAACCTCTGGCCTGGCCAGCACTGCGTCAACAGTCGTTCTAGCTCATCTCCATGCCTCCAGTTCTGCTCCTTCCAATGCATTTTTCTAAATTTAGCTGAAACATAAATCTAATATAACTCTGTTTAAAACAGCTACGCTTAAGAATGAAATTCATGTTTCTTAATGAAGTTTGAACAATCCCTTCTTACTATTATCTTTTACCTGAACTCCCTCCATTCTCCTTACCCTCTGCTTTAGACCCAATGAACTTCCTATAATTCTGCTTCCCTAATGGACTATCTCTTGATTCTGAACCTTTGCACATGCTAGATCTTTTACTTAGAACTCTTTGACTTTACTCTCCCAAACCCTCCCCTGTATTTTCTTACCAAGGCCTCTCTATTCTAACTTAGGTGTCTTTTCCCTTCAGGAAGCCGATCTTGAACCACCACTGCAAGTTTGGACTCCCCTTAATATGTCATAGTTCTCTGCTAAGAACAAATCATTTGATACCACTTTGCATTTACATATATGTTTCAATTTGGTCTTGAGAAAAATAAGGCTTGAGAGCATTACTGCATAGGATAGATGCAGAGGCAATGAACCTCACTTTGAAACATTTGACCAAAACATTTTTAGAAGATAGGAAATATTTCAGAATGACTAGTACTTCTTGGATTAAGTGTCAGGATTCATAAAGGAAATAAAATGTTGAAATATAATGTTTAAAAGTAGACTTCATAAAATAGCTGCTGGTCTATACTGATACCTATGGTAAAGATCAAAAGTATAGTCCACCAACACCACCACCACCCCCCATCCACCTGTGCTCCTTTCTAATCAATGTTCATGTTTTCAGCGGATGTTTATCACATGTCTGTATGTGCTTAGCATCAGAAGTTGAGAGAAGCACCTAACATTTGTTGGAACTCTTGGTTACTGTAGATTTATTTGGAGACAAACTTTTTATGTTGTAGAATAAAGTGACTAATTTTCAGTTCTGCTCTATGGAAGAAAGGAGCAGAAATTAGTAGTCTTTGAAGAATTCAGGTCAGTCTTTATAGAGACCATAAAGGAATCTTGACATTTAATGGCTTGAAGGCTCTCAGTAAACCACTAAATTAGAACACACATTAAAATTATTTTTCTTTTTAGGTAAGGCAGCATTCAAATAAACAATAGATGCTAACTTTCTGGGGAAGAGGATCCTAATTTAAGCTTTCTATACAATTCAGATTTCAATATCTCTGAAATGTTTCTTCAATAAATATTTAGCAAGCACTAAGTATTATACACTGGTATATGTATGCCCTCTGCTATTTTAACTTGCATTTAATTATTTTAAGCCCCTTTGGAGTCTGCTGAATGCCTGATTTTCCCTTGCCTCTCATTTGATAGATAAGTATTCTGCATTTTGCAAATGTCATCATTTTAATGCCAACTAAAAGAATATGCCCTGCTAGACAATTAAAACTATGTATTCCTTTAAAAATAAAATCACAGCTCAACTCTTTTAGAACCAGAGTCATCATTTTTCATGTACTTCCTTCATTATCTAACTACTTTTACAGCTCACAGTCCCATACATCAAGTGCATTTATGTTTCCAAGTTACTCATTTACAACCAGTTAATCTTGGAGGGTATGTCATATGGTTGCAAATTGGAAAATTTACTAGGTTTGCGTTGTTTTGTATTTTGTTTATGGCTGAATGTGAGTGGGCAGTTGATACTTTTTTTTCTTATGGCAGCACTCGGTAGAAGATGGGAAGCCTCAGTAGCCTTTTCATCTATGTTAACATTAACCCGAAATTGCTTCTCTCCATCAGCAAAAAATTATTTGGGGTGCTTTAGCAATTTTTAAAAACACTGTATGAGAACATAAGAAATAAAAAGTAATCTTTTTAGCCCACTACTTTTTAAATAGGACAGTTGAAAAGCTAAAAGTAACTTAGCTGAGACATTGTAACCTCATTCCTAAAACTGAAACTTATTTTCATTTATGAGTCTTGGTTTTGTTGTCTGTCACTGTTAGTGACTTTAATTCCACTTGCTTCTTTCTGTCATCACGTTCCAACGTTTTTGTTCTTTTAACCTGAGAATGTAAGCTTTTTAAAACACAAGGGCAAACATGCAAGAGGAGATCTAATTTAGGATTTTTTTTTTAAGTTAATAGACCTATGTAAGAAAACAGTATTGACACAACACTTGGGAAATTTGGGTTCTGGATCCAACGTCAATTGTTCCCCTTTATAAACTGTACCTTACCAAGTTCCTCATCAGATTTCAGAGATAGAAATTCTCTCTGCAGTTTTGAGGGCATATCAGAAGCCTTCAAATATACTTGAAAAGAAAAAAAGACAATTCGGAGACTGGCTATCACGGCTTATTATCTGTGGAGGAGAGTGATATTCATAGTTTTACATAGCTTACCGAAAATAAATTTCACATTGAATATAGGACATGGTCCTGTCCCCTACTTGCTCCTGCATTCTGCGGCCCATTAAGCGTCCTTTGGACGTTATCGGAAAGGAAGAAGGGGACTTTCAATAGTTTATGAAATGTGAAGACAACTTGATCACTCCTGGTGCTGCCAAGGTCAGTCTCAGTCTGGAAGCTGGTTGCCGTTTGGCTCCAACTAAATGCTCGGCGGCGGGGAATAGGGACAGGTTCACCTTTCCCTGGCGCCCGAGGCCCGCGCGGCACCTCCCAGACAGCGCACACTCCCCTCGCAGCCCGCCGAGCCCATTTCGGACCCGAAACGTAGCTCCTGATGGGAGCTGGGCCCCAGAGCTTGTTTTTCGCCCGGCGTCGTCAGACCGCCCGCCTCCCGGCTCCCACCCGCACCGAGGGGCGGGACTCCGCGGCGCCCGGGACCCGTATTGGCGCGCGCGGCCGCCGGGGCGGTGGAGTGACAGGCGCGGGGCGGGGCCGCGCGGCTTGTTTGTCGGCGCCGCCCCGCCCCCGCCGTCCGCGCTGACTGAAGCGCTGCAGCCCAGAGCCGCGGCCGGCCGCCCCGCGCTCGCCCCCTCAGCGCGTCCGCAGCTGTCCCCACGCCGACATGCGCCTGGCCACCGCCGCGAACCAGGCGTACACGGCTTCGCTGGCCGTCTCGGAGCTGCTGGGCTGCAAGCAGTGCGGCGGGGACCGTGGCCCCGACGAGGTAACTGGGCGAGGGGCCGGAGGGACCGGGTGGGCGGGTGGACACCGGCTGAGCTGCCCGCGCCATACGGAGGTCACGTCGCTTCCCCACAGTCGCACCCTGACAGCATGACAGCACCGAAGACGCTCCTCAGGGAGGCGGGCGTCCCCGCGGTGGTGTCTCGCCCGGCCGCGCCCCGCAGGGCAAGGGGCCTGGGGCGGGCGGGAGGTCTGTCCCGCCGAGGGTGGTCCAGGCGACAGGGGCTGCGCCGGCACAGCCTGCTGCCTCGGTCGCCTGAGGGGAAGTCCCCCAAACGTACACGACGTGGTCCTCTGCGCAAGTCCCCGCAAGTCTGAGCCCAGCACGGCTCCGTCTCCCGGTGAAACAGCCGGTGGCTCCCCCTCGGCGTCTGGTCCGGACGGACTGTGTCCCCCACCCCCACCCCCACCCCCACCCCCACCCCGGAGAAGAAGGAAGAAAATCCATTTGAGTCAGAAGGTGGTGTTGCCTAGAGTAAGTCTGTTCTGCAAGCTCTGTGACGTTATGCAGAGCGTTAAAACTCGCCTGTTAAACCAGCCCTCTTCTGTCTGAATTGGCCTTTAGAAGCAGGTATTTATTGTAACATTTCATGTTTTTTTCCTAAGACGTTGCAAGTAGGACACCATTTGAAAGTTACCGACATAACCTTAGCGAAAATTTGAATCTTTACACGTTTTTGATTCAAAAGATGACAAGGGAGAAAATAGAGTAATACTAATTTAAAGTTTGAATTGAAATCAGAATGTTGTAGTGCCTTAGTTCAAGGAATCCAAATATGAATTAGTTCTCTGCAGCTTTGCCCACTAAAATGACTCAGGTTTAGTAATTATGTTTTTGTAAATGGAGTCTGTGTTATCCGTACATTAAGTACATTCATATGAACTTAAATGAAGATCACCCTTTCTTGTGAAAGTAGAACACCAATTTTTTTTTTTTAACATTTTTAACATTTTAACATTACTTGCTCCTGTTTTACAGATAATAGGACACCCTTTTTGAAACTCTTATAATGTTGCCTTGGAAACTTGACCAAAGAGAAAACAGTGTGAAAGTGTTGGATTAGCATTTACAGTTTCTATTTGCAGGCTATAATAGATCTTTTCTCATTTTGAGCAGAAGTGAGCCCCAATTCTTTTGCCTGAATAGATCTGTTATTTCTGGTGATGTTTGTGTGAAGAATCCTGATTCCTGAGGAGATCCTAATTTCTAAAGATAGCCATGTAAACCCGAAGATAAAGAGATACTTTATAGTTTGTACACTGTTTCAGTGCTTATGGGATTTTGTTTAGGAAACCAAGAAGCTTTGTATAGTTCTGCTTCATTTTTAATACATCCACCAGGTAGGAAGATAAAGTAGGAAGGACTGCTTCATAGGGAAACTCTTCACCTTACAGAAGAATTAATAACACATCCTTTCAAATAGGAAGCTTTCATAATACCTTTTAAATTAAACATTTTCCAGGAATGGAACTCCTGAGCAAACTATAAGGCACACATACAGCCTAAGTCAGCCTTAACAAATGTAATACTTTGAAGTCAGTAAGGTTTTTTTTTTCCTCTAAAATACAGTTCATTGAAGACAAAAAAATATTACCTTAACTTTTTAATATTTTTGAATTACCTAGTAGTAGTGTTTAAAAAGAAGTATTACTACATTTTGTTATAGGAGGGGTATTTCTTGGTAACAGTTCTAGATCTCTTCATTTCAGGGTAAAATTTTCAATGTTAAACAGCATCCAGCTGTAGGCAGTGAATTCTCTCAGAGAAGCAAGAATGAGATGAGAATTTTCACTGTTCGTGCAACCTATCTTTACCTTGTTGAAATGTGTTTCAAAAAGCACATACTGCTTTTGTAATTAAAAAAAAAATTAAAATTGCAAGCAATGTTGTGATTATCAGTAATATGCCAAAAGACCTAGACAGCTTTTGTAAAAAATGCACCTAGTGAGAGAAATCAAATCATTTCTATATTTTTACTATTCAACTAATTTTGCAGGTAGGTAGACACCATACCTACCTTCATTTTGCATTTGTGGCAAATCATTCTTTCACTCAAGATACATTCACAGTGTATCTTAACTGAAGACATCTGATCAGAACAGTACTTTTCCCTACACGAATATTGATTCAGACAGTGATAACAATACATACTTAGTCTTTCTGTGGTACTAATGTCAACATTCACTAAGAATTTTCCCTGAAAATTAATGTGTTAGTATTATACACTGAAGAAACACATCAGATTTGAAGTAACATTGTGATGGTGGAGATTATTGCTGCTATCTCTTTCAAAGATGGTTATTAGGATTGTTGAGGGGAGAGGACTATTCTCATGTTAGTTTTTCCAGCCACTCCTTCACAGTCTGTAAGATTTGTGCTGTGATTAACATCTACATCTGCTTTTCAACAAGGCCATTTATTGTTGGCAGCTCTGTCTCCTAGAAACTGGATTGGCCAAAATTTGTTCAAAGTCTGTACTTCAGTTTCTTACAGCTATAAATGAATGAATATTCAAGTAACTTAAATAAGAAGTTATGAAATATATTTAGTTTGGCTTATGATCACCTCACTGAACACCTATAGTGCCTTTTTTGATCATCACCTGTTAGAAAATAGTTATAACTAATTTGTCATGTGACTAAGAAGTAGAAAGTGAATTTTCCAGAAAACTAAAACTTTCAACCTTTAGAAACCAAGAATACTATGGTATAATAGCAGTGGTATCTAAAAGGATCACCAAGGTATCAACAACTCTTAAAGAGACTCAAAAGAATAACAAAGATACCAGCTCTAGAATTAGACTTCCTAGACTCATCTCCACCACTCACTATTGACTCTGAACTTGAAATTCTGGGTTGGAATTCCAGGGTCATCAATTATCTGTTCAAAATGGAGAAGATAATAGTACCTGCCTCACAGACCCATCTTTTTTCCCCATAAATATTATAAACACAAATATTCTTTATAAACTTTAATAGGGTAGATACATGTTTCTTGTTTATAGGTAATAAAACTTAAAACAGAGCTGAGTTTATAAATACTCTGTGTTGGCTGCTGCTATTGTTACTATTTATTATTAGTCTTTGATTGCTTTTTTCATGTTTATGTCAGCGAAGAGATAACCAGAAAGCTAAAAGATAATTTGGTTTTCAGATATTATTGACTAATATTAGGGTGCCAACCTCAGTCAAGAAAACCCATTTTAACCGTCCTGCTTGGGTACATTTGAAAAATTTTAGACAGCCAAATCTGTTAGACCTCATTCCTAAAACAAGACTAGAGTCTGTAATAAAGGGTGTGTGTATGTGTCTATAATTTGTAAAATATTCTGTAATTAAAATGTGAGGTTGATGGTGTTTTATCATTATCTTTATTTTATAGATTAGGACCCTTCAATTTAAAGTTTAAATGCTTTGTTGGCAGTAGTACCTTACTAACCAGCAGGATCCTGATTTGGGCCTAAATCTTTTGAAACTGCTGTGCTTTTTTCCCTCTACCATATTTGATGTGTTGGGGTGGGGGGGTTATTTTAACATTAGTCCCTTGTTGTACCATACTTTGGTATTTTTTGGTTTTAAAGATGAGGCCTGTTATAAAAGTTCCAGTGTAAGTTCCATTGACTATTTTAAAGGTAATTGGCCTCTGTTTACTTTTCTCAGAAGTTAATTTGTGTGCAGTGGGAGGCTGGATGGAGTCAATGATCCATTTCCTGCCAGTAACTAAACTAGTACAAATTGGAATGTAGTCTCAGAGCTCATCAGAAACACCCCAGGTAGCCCTTTGTCTTCTATTAGGAGTGAGATTAAATAGAAAAGACTGTGTCTATCCACTGTTAGCTAAGAGAGAGAACAAAGTATATCTTTTTAGTCTAACCTCCAAATATCAGAATACATTTGATTCTAGTATAGCAGTAACTTATATTTCTCATTATAACAGTTAATGATCAAACCCATTTGGGAAAGACTTGATTATTTTAAAATCCATCTATTCTCCCCTTCTCTTCCTCCTCTGTCAGTTTTTTCTTTCATTTCTCCTCCTTTCTCCCTATGCCCACTTTCTGCTTTTATGGAATGGCACAAATGGCTCTGCTTAGTTGGAAATGGACTCTGGTAATCCAAGTGAGAGCCTGGTAAAATTCTATTTTACCTGTAACTAAATTTAGGTAAAATAACAAAGTGGGAGTTTTGAATGTCAGAGACTCCTTTCTGGTCCTTTCTTCAGCTTTCCCATTCTACTGTCCCTAGCTCTGGTAGATGAATGTAATCCATTCCAACCAATGTTCGCTTTTTCTTAACATTCTGTTTTAAAATACATAGTTTTTCACTGTAAAAGAATACGTTTTTAAGGAACTTGGAAGGAAGAATTTGGTCATTGAATTCCCAAGGAGAGTGGAGACAATGTTATTACTATGGCCCCTAAATTTGGCCGAAGGGATGGACTTAGGAAAGACTTAAAATTTACACAGAACCATTGGAAGAGCCCTCTCGATACCTAATTATTTGTTTTCAATAACCATCTTCTTAGAATTGTAAAGCTATAGTTTTTGTAATAGTTTGGTATGTTAACTATATATATGTTATAGTAACAAAACCAAAATAATATAATGTATGTATCTCTTTGTTTTAAAGCCCATGTGCTGTCAGTATGGTCTCATTAAAAAGGAAAAACCACCCACATACTGCTAACGTACATATTTGTAAGATAAAGTCCTAGAAATGGAATTGCTGAGGCTTTTTTCTCCTTACAAATAAAATATAACTATTACATATTTTGTACTTTGTTTCCTCACACACATAATGTATCTTGGAGATTTTTAAAAATCAATCTATATACTCATTACAAAATTTTACAAAATACAGTAGGACCACCATACTTGGCTACCTCCCTACATTGACCTTACATTGACCTCTAATTTTCATACATCACACATGCACCACATACAGGTATCAGTACAGTGGGCCTAGTTCCTATATGTTGACCAGTTAGTTACAGTCCCCTGGGTGGTCAACTTAAAGAGGTTCTATATTTACAGTATATTCTGTGTGTGTTGGCCACCTCTTCATAAAATTTTGTAACAAACATTTTGTAAATGTACATGTAGCTACAGCTTCCCATTTTCCCTATCTATGGTGACTTTAGGGGTGATTTGGGGGACACCCTGTAGTACTACTTTATTCTTTGTAAAGACTGAATGCTAATCTATTATATGGTCATACTGAACTTTGTTGAAACACTTAGGTTATTTTCAATCTTGTACTATTTGAAACTATGGAACTAGGCATGGTGGCTCACATCTGTAATCCTAGCACTGTGGGAGGCTGAGGTAGGAGGATGACATGAGCTCAGGAGTTCGAGACCTGTTCGAGCAAGAGTTTTAGTAGAAAACTCTGTTTCTACTAAAAATAGAAAAAAATAAACAACAGCCAAGTGTCATGGAGGGTGCCTGGAGTCCCAGCTTCTCAAGAGGCTGACGCAAGAGGATCACTTGAGCCCAAGAGTTTGAAGTTTCAAGGAGCTATGCTGACACCATTGCACTCTACCTGAGGGATAGAGTAAGACTCTCAAAAAAAAAAAAAAAAAAAAACTATGTTGCACTGTTATTCTTTTACACAAATGTGAATATTGTTTAACACTTAGGATAGAATTGTTGATTCAAAGAGTATGTGACTTACTTTGCTAGTTATTGCAAATTGCCTTCCCTACAGGTTGTAGTAATTTATACTTTTTGTACTCTTTATTTCTTTCTCAGTTTGAATAAGCAATGAATGACTCCTTCAACACAGCCTGTTACCAAACTTTTTAATCTTAAGTGAACTTTTTTGGAAAAATCTGGTATCTCAGAGTAGTTAACTTATAGTTGTTTTATTGTGAGTATTGAGCATTTTTTCAGCCATTTGTGTTTCCTGTTCTTTGCTCATTTTCTGTAAGATTGTTGGGGATTTTCTTATGGGTTTGTTGTGGAGTGTTTTTTTAAATTTATTTTTATTTTTTTGAGAGAGAGTCTCACTTTGTCACCCTCAGTAGAGTGCTGTAGCATCACAGCTCACAGCAATCTCAAATTCTTGGACTCAAGTGATTCTCTTGTCTCAGCCTCCCCAGTAGTTGGGACTACACGTACCTTCAACAACACCTGCCTATTTTTAGAGACATAGTCTCGCTCTTGCTCAGGCTGGTCTCAAACCTGTGAGCTCAGGCAATCCACTTGCCTCGGCCTCTCAACTATAACTGGGATTACAGTTGTGAGGCTGAAGTGTTTACATTTTTTTTTAAATTTAGCCCTTTGCTAGAGTTGCAAATATATCTCCCAGTTTTTTCTTTTTGCTATTGTTTTTTTGAAACAGAGTTCTACTATGTCACCCTCGGTAGAGATCTGTAGCATCACAGCTCACAGCAACCTCAAACTCTTGGGCTTAAGCAATTCTCTTGCCTCAGCCTCCCAAGCAGCTGGGACCACAGCTTTTTTTTTTTTTTTTTTTTTTTTTTTTTGCACTTGTCATTTAGCAGGCCCAGGCCAGGTTCAAACCTGCCAGCCTCGGCATATGTGGCCAGCACCATAACCACGGTGCTATAGGCACTGAGCCATATCTACCAGTTTTCTGTTTACTTTTAACTTTGTATGTCTTTTTCCCATGTGAAATTAATTCTTTATGTCATTAAATTTATCAGTCTTATATTTTATGACTCCCTGAGTGTTTTCTTCTAATACTATTACAATTTGGGGGTTTTTTTTATTTGTTTTTTTTACCTTTAACTCTGATTTGTTGTGCAGTAAAGTACGATTTATGCTTCCAGCTTCACTTTTTTCTGAGTGAGCTGCCCAGCTATCCCAAGATTATCTGTTAACTAATTCATTTCTTCCCTATTTGAAATGACTCCTTTTCATTTACAGAAGTCCCAATTATAGTGTCTCTTAGTTATAAAATTTGTAACAAACCCTGTATTTTAGGAAACAGATATTTTCCTAAAATATATTTTGTTTAAATAAGATAGTTTTCAAAACACAGAGGGGATAAATGTTGATTTTAGCCTTATAGTTTTATCCAGTGTAGTTTGTTTAAAATATGTGTAATTAAATTAGAAGCTTGGCAGTTAGCAAGGTTAATAGTCATCACTTTATATAAATGGCTACATTCACGTCACGATGATGTGTTAAATAACAAGAATGTGTTTTCTCCTGCATTTATTATAGGATATTAAAATTGAGACACATACATGGCCAGACCAATGTTAAGTGTGGAATAACCAGGAAGCAATTCCTGACTTCCAGTGTGAGATTAGTTGATTTGCACATTATTTTAGGAATCTTTTGGCAAATAGAGCTTACTTTGAATCTGAATCTTGATTTCTCCTAGGAAAGATTCTCTTCAATTTTGTCTTACCTGCTTAATTTTTAAAAATCCATTCTACTCAAAAAGTTTTTATTCACTTCAACCAGATTTCACAAATTGTTGCCACCTGTCAACCTTTGTATGCCTCCTTTTTTTCTTTAAAAGGAAAGCATCTTATTTATATCATAAAGAACCAGAACCTGTGGTAACAGTAGGGAGAGTGGAAATAATATTTATATGTAATTATATAAGGCAGGGTTAATCTTTAATTATATAAACTTTTTTTTTTAACTGAGACTAGATTGATGAGACTATAGGCCTCAAAACAACAACAGTAAAAAAGTTATATTATTTTGGTTTTATTTCTCTGAGCACATTATATTGGCAGGGGTGGGGCGGAAGGAAGCCCTAAGACCTAAGGCTAAGTAGATTGTCGGTTCTAGTTAACTGTGCTGCACCATCACATAAATTATAGGATTTTAGATTTGCTTTGTCAAAAGGCAAAAAGCCATTTATGTCTCATTTCCTCTTCTCTAAAATATAAGACTGATGACATCCTATAAATAAAATATTAGAAACAAAATTAGTTTCTCTAAAACTGTTTTATTTAGCTGCAGAGAAAGCATACCCTATAGTACTTTCTCTTTTGTGCCTTTAGTTTTTTTCATAATATTTCTGTTCTGACTATGAGGTGTACAGATGTAATGATAATTACACTTTTTCCAGTTGAAGACATGTAGGTGGAGGTATTGCTTTTTCATTTCCTGACAAGACGCGCAGGATTGATATTTTGGTTGTTAAATTATAGATGTACAAACACATTGGTCTTATTTTGTATCACTGACAGTCCACAGGGTTGGCTGTTACGTGCTGAACTTTCTGTTCTAGACTTTCTGCCAAGTACTTTATGCAAAACTCTGGTTTTAGTGAAACAGGTTTTTATTGTTTTTAGTCAGAGTTGTATTATAAGCTGCTGTTCGCTTTGCAACACAAACAGAAGAATTGGTGTATATATATATATATTTATTCATGAAAACAAACCACCAAAACAAGCCTGCCTCTGTTCAACTGGTTGTTTTTTCCCTCCCATTCCTGTAGCCTCAGTTTCATGTTGTTTACTCCTGAAGGCCTGAGATGGTGTAATTTTCTTTTCTAGGAACTTGGAATTAGAATTCCTCGACCACTAGGACACGGACCAAGCAGATTCATCCCAGAGAAGGAGGTGAGTTGTTTGTAAAGTACATAGCGAACTATATGCTTTTAAGGAGAAGCTTTTATGACCCACATCTTGGCATCTGAACGATTGTCGCTCAAAAACACGTTTTACACAGAGTTGATCACAATTAATCATGCTTTGGCAGTGAATCTATGGGATTAAAAAGCTATTATAGTCATGTTGGTTTCTAGTATTTCATGATTTTTTTTAACACCCATATTTAATCAAGTAAAGCCAAGACTCTTGTTTTTGACCAGTGAAACTCCATCTGTTTATATTTAGATAGTGTTTTAAGTGTGCCCATAAACTGAGTTGCTTAGTCTTGACCCTCTCAACAGGCTGATATCGGTGCTGGATTGGATCATTAATTCTGTACATTTAAAAGCATCTATGCTTTGTTTTCATAAGGATTATTTGCTATTAATTTTGGTTCTCCTTAAATTGAGTGAGAGTAGGTGTTTTTGTAAGGAAGGGCTTTAAGGTCTGTTTGCAAGCTCTGCATGTTTGATAATCTAAATCTGCTTCTTTATCTGGATTTTGGCCAAGTCTGCAAGCAGCCTGTCTCGATGGCCTTTAATGGTCAGCCTTTGTTGTTTACCCTCTGCTGTAGTGTAATGTGTGACTATTCTTCTGACTACCAGTTGATTTTAAATTTATAGCCCCTATCTCTTAAGCCATACTTATTCTGCTTCTAAATATTACTTACAGTACAGCACGTGCATATTTTCTTTCCTTAACACCAGTTTATAATTTATGTGACCATGGGTTTTTTTCTCATTTATACAGATTCTCCAAGTGGGGAGTGAAGACGCACAGATGCATGCTTTATTTGCAGATTCTTTTGCTGCTTTGGGTCGTTTGGATAACATTACATTAGTGATGGTTTTCCACCCACAATATTTAGAAAGTTTTTTAAAAACTCAACACTATTTACTGCAAATGGATGGGCCATTACCCCTACATTATCGACACTACATTGGAATAATGGTTTGTAAACATTTAATGAAAAATTCTTTCTGCCTGTTTTTACTAATCTCTTAAAGAGATAGTTAATGCTTTAAACAAAGTGATACATATTTATATTGATTTGTAATAGGATTCCTATCAGTGTCTATTTTTGCTACTTTTAAATAAGTATGTTTTTAAGTATAATAGAAAAAGAAACATATTTATAAGGGCTAGGAACCATTCTTCATTAAATAATAAATCACAGTTAATCATGCTTTGGCAGTGATTAAATAAATAAGTGAATTAAGTAGAATACAAGCTCTATTTCACTATTATAAATAGTTCTCATTTACATAAATGGTCCTTCCTGTTAAGTTTACAAATAATTCTTTAGTTTTTATGGTTGGCACCTTAATTTAAGTTTCTTTTGTCTGAGGTTCTGAAAATTTGTAGATAAAATTTCTAAAGTTTCAAATACTTTTATTAGATATTTTGTTCTTAGAATATCTGAAGTATTTTCTGTAGCGTATTTGAATTTTTAAATTGTTTATATGAAAACTTCTAAAGTTTATGGAGAATTGGAAAAGATAATTTAAAAAATTACCTTTTTGCACATTGTAAAGAAAAACGACTTGTTGGTAGTTCAAGATTTCAATATTTTTGTTTTCTCTTAAGGCTGCAGCAAGACATCAGTGCTCCTATTTAGTAAACCTACATGTGAATGATTTCCTTCATGTTGGTGGGGACCCCAAGTGGCTCAATGGTTTAGAGAATGCTCCTCAAAAGCTACAGAACTTAGGGGAACTCAACAAAGTGTTGGCACATAGACCTTGGCTCATTACCAAAGGACACATTGAAGTAAGTATTAAAATAATATATCTTGGGAGTCTTTTTTTTTTTTTTTTTTTAATTTTTAAAACTTTATTTTTTAGAGCAGTTTTAGGCTTAGAGAAATTGCACAGAAAGTACAGCATATTCCTATTTTCTACCCCTTCAACTAACCCCTTACCATAGACATACATTTTTTTTTCTATTAACATCTAAGCATTTATGTGGCACGTATATTGTAAATAATGAGTCAATATTGACATATTACTACTATTAACAAAAGTCCATGGTTCGCATTAGGGTTCACTGTATATGCTATAGGTTTTGTCAAATGCATAATATCAGACATCCACTATTACAGTGTCATATAGAATAGTTAACAGTCACTGTTCTATATGATACAAATGCCCTGTGCTCTTCCTCCCATGCCCTTGGAACCACTGATGTTTTTACTGTTTTTATAGTTTTTTATTTTCCAGGATATGATATAATTGGAGTCATATAGAATGTAGCCTTTTCATACTGGCTTCTTTCATTCAGAAATATCCATTTAAGATTCCTTCTGTCTATTTGTCACTTGATAGTTCATTTCTTTTTACTGAATAATTCTCCACTGTATGAACATACCATAGTTTATCTGTTCACCTATTAAAGGACATCTTGGTTACTGCCGGTTTGGGGAAATTATGAATAAAGCTGCTATAAACATTCATGTGCAGGTTTTTTTGGTAGACAAAGTTTTCAGCTCATTTGGATAAATAACCAGCAGTGCAATTACTGGATTGTATGGTAGCCTATGAAATTGTCTTCCAAAGTGGTTGTACCAGTTTGCATTCCCACTAGTAATGAAGAAGTATTCCTGTTGCTCCACACTGCCAGCCAGCATTAGTGTCAGTATTGGATTTTAGCCATTCTGCTAGGGGTAAACTAGCATCTCACTGTTGTGCATCTTTATATTTTAAATGCCATCTTAAACTATTCATTCTGTTCTATTAATAGTGGTAATACCAAAGTATAAAAGTAGGTTGTTTTTCTTAGTGTCTACCATGCAGTAGAAATTCTGAAAAATACAACATCTTTTCATAGAATGTATTAGATACTGTTACATAATTGAGGTACTATCAAGAAGATAATAAGACTCAAATCTGATTAATGTACTATTGTCAAATAAGAAAAATTATACAAGATAATGAAGAAGAAGGGACAC
Source organism: Loris lydekkerianus (assembly GCA_963574355.1). NCBI lineage: Eukaryota > Metazoa > Chordata > Mammalia > Primates > Lorisidae > Loris > Loris lydekkerianus. The sequence continues at coordinate 23,193 of CAUYPK010131228.1, read as the reverse complement.
AAAACTGCACTTGAAGAATTATAAAATTGACATACAGCTTTTGGCCAGGTGCAGTGGTTCATGCCTGTAATCCCAGCACTTTGGGAGTCTGAGGATTGTTTAAGACCAGAGTTCAAGACCAACCTGGGCAATATTGCAAGATCCTATCTCTACAACTATTAAAAATCTATCTGAGTATGGTGGCCTGTAGTTCCTACTATTCATAGGCTGAAGTAGAAGGATATAGCTTGAGCCCAGGAGTTCCAGGCTGCAGTGAGCTGTGATCTTGCCACAGATTTAGGAATATTTAGGGTCAAGTTGTTTTAAGTAACTGTCTTAAAAATTCCTCAAGGAGGTTTAATAATAAAACACAAATGTTTCACACAAGTAGCTTCTACTTTAAACACATTTACATTTGGTTTGAGACTTTGAACTAACACCACAGTAATTCATTCATAATCCAGCAATTGCTTTTAAGAAAAATGCATTGTTACACATCTATATCAGTTTTTCAATAAATCAAAATACTACTGAATATATCAACAGCTCTATTTGTCAATACATATTTATAAAAATTAGCAAATTCTGGGTTCCACATGTTTCAGATTTTATACTAAGCTTTATATGGTAACTAATACTGTCTTTTCAATATATTAAATACTAAAATGATCCTGTATACTTTAACTGTACCCCAGTACAAAAATATGTTCTCTTTTTTTTTTCCTCCTAAGGGACTTTTAAAAGCTGAAGAGCACAGCTGGTCCCTTGCAGAATTGGTACATGCAGTAGTTTTACTCACTCACTATCATTCTCTTGCCTCGTTCACATTTGGCTGTGGAATCAGTCCAGAGATTCACTGTGATGGTGGCCACACATTCAGACCTCCTTCTGTTAGTAACTACTGCATCTGTGACATTGCAAATGGCAACCACAGTGTGGATGAGATACAGGTCCACTCAGCAGGAAACGTTGCTGTAAGTATCTATTGTTTACTATAGGAATGTCATAAGACTAATCACAATAATTGCTGTTATATTATCTCTTCATTTGGTTTCTTAGAAAATCTCCCCTGTTAAATTCCTACAGATATTAGGCCTTCATACCTATACATTCTTTAAGGATTTACTGATTGCCTCCAAATGCCCATCGCTAGTCCAAGTGCTAAGGAATGCACACAATTTTAAAACCCTCTGGGAGTTTATACTCAAATAATTTTAGGATCATGAGCACACAGGATTTACCCTATCAGGGCCAGCTAGTATTGAATGGCTATTACAGTGAGATGAGGGGGGCCGAAAATAGCATGGCCTAGTATTGGAGACTTCCTGGTACTGATCACACCTTTTTCCTTCCTTTTTGCACTATTTTTTCATCTTTTAGAAAACTTAATCAGCTTTGATGCCAAAGTTTCTCCCTTTAAAATTCTTTTCATGTTTAACTTTGCTCCAATATAGAAAGTGATAGCAGATGAATGTAAATTTGTTAAAATGCTTTCACCTCTATTCTTTGTCTTCTCTGGCTTTTATATTTTCTCAATTTTATTATTCCTTTGAAACAGATCGGAAAAAGTTGAATTTTCTATAAGCAAATTCCAATTCCTGTATGAGTCAAAAATCCCCTCTTTTGCTGTAATTTTATGCTTCAAAAGAAATATCACAGAAACTGCATCACAGCCATCTGAATACTTTGCATACATTTTCTGAGTTGTATTATTTCTTTGAAATAGATTTGGACAGGCTGAATTGCCTTTAACTTATATATTTGTCTTTGAACAAGTTACTGAACCTGAGTTTCAATTCCTTCATGTCTAAATACAGGTAAAACACAAAATTATTGTGACGTTTAAATGAAATGTCTCTAAAGAGGTAAAATGCCTCCTATAGTGCTTAGCATTTATCAGGTGCTGAACAAGAGGTAACATTTACATTGGTGAAATTAGCACATGAAAGAAAATCATTTTCCCAAGTTGATTCCAGCACTGTGCTGACAATGCCAAAGACTATCCGTTTCACCCGTCTTTAAGCTGCCTGGATTCATGCTATAGGCCTGCAGTGGCCACTAATTATTAGTTTGGAGGGAATGTGAGGGCCAAGAGAGAATATATCAGTTGCTAGGATACCGAGACTTGGATTCTTGTTCTCTCTTCCAATAATTTGTGTAAGGTTAAAGGAAAAGTACTTGATCATTTCTAGTTATACTTTTATTAAGAGATAATAGTGAAAGAATAGATTTTTTTATTATTTCTGTAGTAGATAAGCTCCCTATTCCAAGGTACATTTGGACACTTTTATAAGGTTTATATCCCACACTGATAGATAGCACTTGACAGTGATCTGATACCAGATACACACCTGAAGAAGTTATATCTGACTCAGTTCTTCAGATGCAAATGGTAAAGTAAAAAATATTAATTGAAATGCCTTAGTTTTATTAGCCCCTAACAACTTCACAAATTAGTCAATGAACATAGTAAACATGCTTTGTTTTCTTTCCCTCCTATTTCAATATAATTTATCTTTCCTAACCATAGTTAAAATTTGGACTCTCTATCTTAGAGGAAAATGTATAAAGAACAGATGAATTAATATAATGACAGAATTGACAAAAACCTTAATTTTTTTTCTTTTTAAACCTTGAGTCATTCTATTAAGCAATCCAATCCTTTTCAGTCTTTTGTTTGTTTGATTACTGACCTTGTGTCAGGTAAAATTATGGAAATGTAGCACCAGAATAATCTTCAATATCAACAGAGAACTTTCCGTCATGAAATTATTTGAGAATGGGCTCATTACAGGATTTTCCAGTATAACTGTTTGGATCATATGAAAATAAAAGCACAAGCAATATAGATTGTCTCTTAATATAGAATTATCCTGACAGTCATTCTGGAGCAAATATTTCCTGAAAATGTACTGTGGACCAGGTACTGTGCCAAGCTCTAGATGTATACTAGTAAACTAAACAGGTCCCCTACCCTTATGAAGGTTTGATTTGGGAAGGAAGCAAGCATTAAATTAATATCATACAAAGAATAATTATAAGTTGTGATTGGTACTCTGAAGGAAAGAGAAGGGTGCTGTGTGAGAATAATTGGGCATTAAAAGGTAGGGGACAGATGGTTAGGAGAAGCATATAAGCTGGTACCTGAGGGATCAATAGGTGGAAGCCAGGGAAAAAATGGAAGATATGTCCTAAGAACATTCCTGGCAAAAGAAATGAAATTTATAAAGGGAGAAACATTTATTTTGTGTTTGGACATTGAGTTTTGAGCTTCTGACTTCTTAACATACAAATATAAATATATTAATATATTTATATTTTATAAAATATAAATTCCATTTCTTCGATCCACCTTTCATTAGTAAAGATGTCCCAGGGTATAGAAGTACAAATGGTTTGATTAGGTCAGGACAGCTTGACCAGTCCTTGTTTGTCAGACCTGTTACTGGATAGATGTGACATTGCTGTAGTCATCCCAGCAAGTGACAGCTGCCAGACCGTTGCTAGAGGTCAGGTGGCCAACTCCAGCCATGTAAGGACATGTTTCATTTTTAATTGTTAAACTGTATAAATAAAGGTGATTACTAAACATGATAGATATTGATAGTATGCCCATTGTACACAGTTGGTGCAAAACCATTTATCCTTTGTGTATCTTATTTAACAGATTAGGTGAGCAGAAGTTAACTTTTAAATATTCAGTTCTGTTTTAAATTGATAAGTAGTGTTAAACTTTAATTTTTAAAACACCATAATAATAATGACATCCTTTCTAATTTTATAAGGTGAAAAGATTAGAATGTATTCTTAAAACCATGTTTCTCTTATATTTTAAAATCTGTGTATCTGTATACCTAATAGGTCAAACTAACTCAATTTAATTCATTTGTGTATGTTAAGATTTTAATCTGTTTTTCCTATTTTCTGTAAAGATACAAATGCTTAATAAGACAGACTTAATGAAAGGAAATTCATAAATATTCTTTGTCTGCCATTATGTAATATTGTAATTTCTCTTCAGGTAAGTGATTCCTTCTTTGAGGTTGAAGCCCTCATGGAAAAGATGAGACAGTTACAGGAATGTCGAGATGAAGAAGAGGCAAGTCAGGAAGAAATGGCTTCACGTTTTGAAATAGAGAAGAGAGAGAGTATGTTTGTCTTCTCTTCAGGTAAGAGTAAATATTATATAGTCAATGTAATTTCTATTGCAAACCTAACTTTTTATTTAGAGAATTTTAAGTTCTAAAACCACAATCCAAATATGTCTTTCCCTTTAAAGAGATTATTGCATATGTTTGGCTTCTTACAAATAATTCTTAAAGCAGGCAATTAAGAAACAGATATACTGCATATACTCAAGTATAAGCCGACCCGAGTAAAAGCCGACCCCCTTAATTTTACCCTAAAAACTGGGAAAACTTAGTGACTCGAGTATAAGCCAAGGAGGAAAATGCAGCAGCCACTGGTAAATTTCAAAAAGAAAAATATATACCCAAAACAATTACAATAATTGAGGAATCAGTAGGTTAAATGCTTTTCAATATTTATTGCTAAAGAAAAACTGTAAACTAGCAACAACAACTTTAAAACTGAGCTGAAGCACCTCCCCCTCAAGCAGACGGCAGAAGACAACTGGAGACTACGTGCATTTGATTAGGTGCACGCGCACCAAATCAAATAACCTGTATGACCTGAGCATAAGCCGAAAAAACTTGGCTTATACTCAAGTATATATGGTATATATAGTCTCCCCCACTATCAAAATCCTCAGAAGTGTGGTATGTTTGTTACAGTTAATGAACCTACATTGACATACCATTATCACCCCAAGTCCACAGGGTTCATTCTTGGTGTTATACATTCCATGGGTTTTGACAAATGTATAATGACATATATCCACCATTATGGTATCACATAGAATAGTCTCACTTCCCTAAAGCTCCTCTGTGCTCTGTCTTTTCTACCCCCAACCGCCCCCCCCACTTTTTTTTTTTTTTTTTTTTTTTGCTATTTCTATAGTTTTTTCCTTTTCCAGGGTGTCATATGCTGCTTGGAATAACACAGTAAGTAGCCTTTTCAGAATGGCTTCTTTCACTTAGAAATATGCCTTTAAGTTTCCTCCATGTCTTTTTATGACTTGATAGCTCATTTCTTTTTAGTGCTGAATAATATTTCATGATCTGGATGTACCCAAGTTCATCTATTCATTCACCTGCCAAAGGACATCTTGGTTGCTTCAAGTTTTGGAAATTATGAATAAAGCTGCTCTACACATTCACATGCAGGTTTATGTGTAGACATAAATTTCATTTGGGCAAGTACTAAAAAGCATGCCTGCTGGATTGTATGATAAGAGTAAATTTAGTGTTTGAAGAAAATGGCAAACTATCTTCCAAAGTGGCTATACAAGTTTGTTCCCCAGCAGGAATGAATGAGAGTTTCCTCTTTACATTTTAACAAACTTAAGAGACTTTCCTGACTTTACCACCGACCAAACTTCTTTCGCAAGGTCATCAATGGCTTCCTAGTTGCTGTCAGTCCTAATTTTACTGGACCGCTCTATTGACCACTCCCATCCACACGCTTCTCTAATCCCTTGACCTCTGATGCTAGTCTTTCTTGGTTTCTCTTTCCCCGTTTAGAGAGTTCCTTTTCTGCCTCTTCTGTGAGTTTATTTAGTCTCAGTTTACCCCCACTTGTTGGTGTTTTAGAATTTTCTTTACTCATTTCTTTTCTAACTCTGCACGCTCTTCAAGGATAATTCCCAACGTCTCTAACAGCACTCCAGAGAATCTTAACTGCATTTCAGATCCTCATTTCCATATGCTTATTGGTAATCTCCACCTGGATGTCTCTCAGACTGCTACAATTCAGCATATTACTCCATTCCTGGCCACTGAAGATAAGCAAATCTCTGCTCCCTTCTTTTATTTTTGATCCTAGTTAATAGCACTGCTGTCTATCTTACGCTGCTCACACTTGAAACCTGAAACTTCTTAGATGCTTCACTCCTGCCTGGATCTCCACATTCACATTTAAGAAAATTGATTTTACTTCCTAGACAACCTTTCTGTTTGGCTCTTCTTTACAATAGCATCATGACTGTTTTTCTACTTTCTGTCTCACTCTCTGCCCTACCATCATCCACACCAGTGTCTGGGTGATCTCTTTAGTTTTTTCTTTTTTTTTAGACAGAGACTCAAACTGTCACCCTGGGTAGAGTGCCATGGTATTACAGCTCACAGCAACCTCCAACTCCTGGGCTCAAGCGATTCTCCTGCCTCCACCTCCCAAGTAACTGGGACTATAGGCACCCACCACAATGCCCGGCTATTTTTTGGTTGCAGCCACCATTGTTGTTTGGGGGGCCCAGGCTGGGCTTCAAACCTGTCAGCTCAGGTGTATGTGGCTGGCGCCAAGCCTGGGCGATCTCTTTATAAAGTAACCTTTGACTATATCATTCTCCGCAAGTTTCATGGCCTTGAGGAAAAAACTTTGAGCTCTTGAGTGTTGTGTACGAGGTCCTTCTGATCCTGCCTGTTCTTTTGACTCCATTTCTCACTGAAGTTTCAGAGATCTTCAATACTTTCTCAGGCTTCCAATGCCCTTCTCTTGTCTGCCAACGCACTATATTGAAAGAACCTCTTCTATTTGAATCTTCTCCCTTTTCTATTCCAACTTCCACTCCAGCTGAGTTGAGTTCTTCTTTCTTTCTGGACCTTAATCTCTCATAAACATCTCAGCAACATTGCCAGTCACACTGTGTCATACCGCCCTATTTTCTTGTTCAAGATCCCATGGACTTTTTTAATGAGCATAATGTTTACCTAAACAGTTACACGTGGCTTTCCCTTGCTTTGTTCCATTTGATCTTCATGGCACTCCTTTTGTCATTTAATTTTTTTACAAAATAAAGCCTGAGACAATGTTTATATGTGAATGATTTATGTGGAGCAGAATTCTTTCTGGTGAAGGAAGAAGGGAAGTCAAGTAGGGAGGCGGGGTAGGTGGATGTAAGGTGGGGTATTAGCAAGCTGGCTGCAGCTTGGCAGAGAGATGTGGCCAGTGGTTTACCACATGGGGCTTCTCCTGAGAGGCATAAAGATGCTCTATGCTTCAGAACAGACTGTTAGGTTTGGGAAGGATGAAGAATACATCATTTATTTGTCAGAGACTTCATATTTCCTGCTTCTTCATCCCTACGCCCATCAAAAGCTGTGATGGAGATTCCCTGCTTTTCATTGGTCAGCATCTATTCAATTACTCTTTAGTTTCCCTGACTTCCAGGGCATTACCTGGTTCCTCTGGGCAGCTGTAGGGGAGCTCAAAAGCTGGATCTGGTCAGGAAGGCCTTGGGTGCTGGAGCTGCTGGGGCTTCTGTTGGGGCAGCTAGGATGGCAGCTGTGTGGATGCCCAGGCCTCTTCCTAGAGGAGAGGAAGCTGGGCTCTTGCCTTGGCAAGCAGCCAAAATGGTGGGGCGGTTGAATCAAGCAAGTTTGATACAGCTCACCAACTGGGTTGAATTTATCTGTGACGTTAGGAAAACCCACTTTCCCTCACATTGCTGAAGAGGAAACTGACACTAGAGAAACAAAGTAAATTCTCCAGAGTCACAAAGTGATTACAGGTCAGCTAGATGGTATTTCCCTATACATTTTATGATACTTTGCACTGAACAAATGTACTTCACAAATTTCCATCTTTTCTTTTCCTTCCTTTCTTTTCTTTCTCAAACACTGATGACTTTTGATTTAGCTAGCTAATTACCCATGTAATCTGATCTGTCCCTTTTCAAAACTCTTACTTGTACACCAAGTTCCTGAGCCCAATTTTCTACAAAGGCCTCCAGAGGGCAGCTTAAAGTAGGGGAGGTCCCTCCAGACTTTGGGTCATCCTTGTCCAGAATGCCTGGGAAGAGGCTTCAGGATTAGGCAGTGATGATAGACCCAGAGACACCTAATTCTAGATACGTTCGTGGACTACTTGATTGATAATCACCTAGTCTGCAAGTCCTCAGTTCTGTGAAGAGTCCATTTAAGACAAAAGGATGCTAAAATCAAGGATGTTTCCTTGATTTACTCTTTGGACATGATTATGTTTTACAGGTGGAAGGGAGGGTCAATTAGAGGAAAGTTGGAAGCAGAGCACATCTCAGGTGAGTTCTATTCTCCTTAAGGGCAAGAGTCACATTAATCAGCAACAGCCGAACAAGATCAAGTCCATAGACGCTATGATCTCTGTGACTGCCTTATCTCTGTTGATTCCTTCCTTCACAAAGGATTTGCTGCTGTGTTCATGAGTAGATAGAAAGGGGCTGTCTGTAGCAGCTGTGTTTTTCTCTATAGACAAGCTTGATGAATATGGAAATTCCAAGTGGTGGCAACTGGGAAGTATACAAAAATCTAGAACCCTGGTGTCTGTGGCAAAGAAAGAAAGTAAGCAAGGGGAACTAGTCATCCTGAGAATGGGTAAGCAATGGTTAGTCTTGTGCAAGGTTTCCTGATGCTAGTCTACCCTCTTCATTTTTTCTCTCTTTTCTTCTTACAAAATAATAGTCCTGAATATAAAGCACTATTGCATTAAATCAAGTCTAGTTCTAAGCCCTAGAGAGTTGGAAACTTTATTCTATTATACATAAACGTTTTCCTTACTTACTCCCTTTTGCTTGTGGCCAGAAAGCCTATATACTATCAGGAATAAAATAACAGAAACCAATCTTTGCTGTTGGCTCAGTGCATGTGGACAGGTGATTATTTGCAAGAGTGCTGTTAGGATGCTGATGGGGGATCCTGAAGGTGTCTCTAATGACATAACCTCACAGGGTGACTAGCGAGGCTGTAGGACTTTTCCCACTGTGAAAAGCAATTTCCCTCTCCTTGGAGGATGTCTGACTTTCTTGTCCCTTCTTCACACCTGAGTCTGTCCTGATGAACCACTCAGTATTTTCGTAAAGAAATACATTTAGGTGATGACGTGGATAGCCTGCTTGGCCAATTAAAATACCAGAGAAGGAATTCTGTGGGACTCCCATGATTTTATTTATTTATTATTATTATTTATTTTATTTTTTTGAGGCAGAGTGTCACTCTGTTGCCCAGGCTAGAGTGCCCTGCATGGCATTAGCCTTGCTCAAAACAACCTCAAACTCCTGGGTTGAAGGGATCCTCCTGCCTCAACCTCGAGAGTAGCTTGGACTATAGGCTCTTGCCACAATAGCTGGCTAATTTTTCTATTTTAAATAGAGACAGGAGTCTAACTTTGCTCAGGCTGGTCTCAAACTCTTAAGGTCAAGGGATCCTCCTGCCTTGGGCTCTCAGAGTGCTAGAATTACAAGTGTAAGCTACCATGTCTTGCCTTCCCATGCCTTTTAAAAGATGAACTCCATCTTCCAACAGGGTCTGGTTGAAGCATTTGCAACTCTTCAAACAAGTTGATCATCATTTTATGTTTATTGAGTCTAGGAAGGAAGTTGGGCTTATATTCCCTGTCTTATTTGTTTTTTATTTCTTTTTCCTATTGATCTGTTTTCAGTGTAGTTTGTTAGGGTACCAGAGCTGATTACAAAAGAGACCAAGAAACAATAGACAACATCTGGTGCACAGGCCTTCTGAGAGGCAGTGCTGCACATTGCCTTGGCCTGCCCACCTCCGCCTCCATGTTGGGGCAAAGGTCACCTCCCAGAGTCCCACAGAAGAAGTGGAGGAAGGACCCATCAGTCCTCAGTGTCCCCTCAGGCTACCCAGGTCACATTAGGGAAGCTGGGAACACATTGGGAACTATGAGGCAGCCTTGGCTGTCTCTGTTCCTCTCTTGTTTTGTCCTACAGTCCCTCGGGTCAGGAAAGGGAAGGTGTTTTTTTAACTTACAGCCCTCCTAAATAAGGATAGCTCTTGATATATTTAATGCAAGGTAAACATGTAGAATTTTATATGGTGAATAATAATTCCTGTTCTTTTCTTCTTTCACAGTCCTGATCCACTTCATAGCTCCTTCTCTCCAGGATACTTTGGATTTTGGGAAAGACTCTTTGCTTGGCCAGAGTTTATTTTATTATTTATTTTCTTTCTTTTTTTTTTGAGACAGAATCTCACTTTGTCACCCCTGGTAGATTGCCGTAGCATCACAGCTCATAGCAACTTCATACTCTTGGGCTCAAGTGACCCTTTTATCTCAGCTTCAGAAGTAGCTGGGACTATAGGCACCCACCACAATGCCTGGCTGTTTTTAGAGATGGGGTCTTGCTCTTGCTCAGGCTGTTCTCAAACACCCGAACTTGGGCAATCTACCGGCCTCAGCCTCTCAAAGTGCTAGGATTACAGGTGAGCCACTTGGCCTTGCTTGGCCAAACTTTAGTCAGCCTTCTGAATCTGCTGAATCTTCTGTGCATCTGTGAAATCCAGTTTAGCAAGAACTACCCCCTCTCATATCTGATAGTCCTCAATATCTGATCAGATTTCTCATTCCTCATCATCCCCCAGGTAAGGCTGATTACTTGGCCTGTCTTCAGCAGGAGTCTTGTTAGGTTGGTTTGGTCAGACTCCTGCTCACCAGTGATATTTCCTCTTGATAATTTTCCAGCCACTGACTCCCATACTGCTCCTTCTCAATAAGTTCCTACTTGCCCATGCTGTATTTGGAGTTGGGTCAATTTCTTTCCCCAGCAGCAAGACCTTGTCATCCTGGTCCCTAGAGCTGCTGTAAGGGTCTGAATGACCAATGGTCCGAATAGCCAGTGGTCCTTACCATGTTTTAGCAAGTTATCATGGAATAATTTTTATTTAGCAGTTAACTATGAAGAAAGTTATGTTTCCAAAAAGGCAGGAGAAGAAATCATGTTTTTACTTTCTCAGACCATTATTTTCCCTTGAACAGCTTTGTGCATTAGGTTAAGGCGATAGCATCCCTTCCACCACTGCCCAACACTGTGCCATGATAACACGTGGAGCTCTCAATGTACGGCGTGATTATTCCTGCTGGATCACTTGTGAGCACATGGCGGGCTCATTCTTGTCCTTCACGTCTCAGTCCAAATATCATCTCCTCAGAATCGCCCTTCTGGTGAGTGTCCTCTCTAGTTTCTATTTCATCATTCTGCTTCATTCATTGCTTCATCACAGGGTAGTTACGTTCCTTATTTGTTTACTTACTAATTATCTTCCCTATAGAAATGTAAGATGCACAAGGCCAAGACCTTTCACTTTTACTCATTATTGTAGCTGACTAGCACAGAGGCTGGCACATAGCAGGTGAGTAAGTGATTTTAAATCTTTGCTAAATGAACGGGCAAATTCCTCCTTGTGAAATGCTTGCATGGTGATGCCCTGTTGAAGCATGGATGGAATTGCAACATCACTCCTGTCTTCAGCTTTTTGTATTTGGAAGGTGTGAAGTCTTGCAGAGGTGACTGCATTTTATTATTCAGGAAGGATGGCTAGTTTCAGCTTGAGATATTCAAGTTTTATAAAAAGAAGAAGCTGGGCGGCACCTGTGGTTCAGTGAATAGGACGCCGGCTCCATATAAGGACAGTGGCGGGTTCAAACCCAGTCCTGGCCAAACTGCAAAAAAAAAAAATTGCAAATGCACTATTAATGGGTGCTAGACAAATAAAAAGAAGAAGCTAACAGGTGGTGGGGTTTCCTGGGAGAATATAAGGAAGGGGAAGAGAAGATAGGGAAAGGGAAAATAGTTATGACTCAGACAGAGGTCCTCATCGTCTCTACTGTGTCAGTTGCCTAATTTGAGGCTTATTTTTGTGGCCCAAAGGTGTCTGGGCAAGTGATCAAGGGAAACAATTGTTGCAAATGAAAGTTATGCTAATACCCAGGGCAGTGGCTGGAGTAAAGAACCCAGTAAGTGCCACATTCCGGGGTAAACTGGTCCAGGCAGGCTGCCACTCTGCACGGCCTGTCACTTACTGGTCACAGCTAAAGATGACACCTGCTCTTTCCTTAGGGTATTTTGTGAGTCTGAGACTCAAGTCCGCACATCTGTCAATGGGGTGACAGATGTTGCAGCCAGATTGCCCTCACATCCCATTAAATTTATTGGCACAAAGTTATTTACAATGATTCTTTATTATGTCTCTAGGATCTATAGTGATATCTGCCTCTTTCATTTCTGATATTTTTAAGTCACATAATTTTGTCTCTCTCTTAAGTCTGGCTAGAGGTCTATAGATTTTATTAACCTTGAAAGAAAGAGCCTTTGGTTTTATTAGTTTTCTGTATTGTTTTTCTGTTTTCTATTTCATTGGTCTCTACACTGTTGTTTATTATTTCCTTTCTTTTGTTTGCCTTGGGTTTAATTTGCTCTTCTTTTTCTGGTTTCTTGTAGTCAAAGCCTTCTTCTTTGTTAATATAAGCATTCAATGCTATACACTTTTCTATTTTATTTTTCTTTTAAATATTATTTATTTATTTCAAATTAATATTAGGGTACAAATGTTTAAGTGACTTTGTTTTCAATTCTAAGGTAAATTTCAAGTTGTAGTTAAACCCCTCACCTAGGGGCATGTTGAACACCCTCACATTGTGCACATTAGATGAGATCCTGCCAATCACCCTCCTTACTCCCACCAATTGCCCTTCTTCTTCCTCCTCCACCTCTCCCACCTCTCCCACCTCTCCTTCCTCTCTCCTCCCCTTTGCTAGACTATATTTTGTGTTTTATCTTTTTCTTTTTTATTTTTATTTTCACATATACATGTATTCATTAGGCTTCCACTTTTTGCCTTCACAAAATTAAAAAAGCTTAAACTATAACAACAATAACAATGTTTAAGATAGGGACCAGAAACAAAAACCTCACAAAGAACGACCAAAGACAAATACATTCAGAAACTGTATATTTTTTAAGAACTATTTTAGCTGGATTCCATAATTTTAAAATGTTGTCTCTTCATTTTTATTTATTGTACTTCAAAATATTTTGTGATTTATTTTGTGATTTATTCTTTGGTCATTAGATTATTTAAATTTGTGTCATTTAAGATTCCAGTATTTGGAAATTTTAAAGATTATCATTTTGTCATTGATATTGGTTTTATTGAGTTGTGGTAAAAGAACATACTGTGCATGATTTAAATGATCCTAAATATGTTGAAATTTGTTTTATAGCCAAATATAGTCTATGTTGGTAAATGTTCCATGTGTGCCCGTATGTGTCCTCTACTGTCATTGAATGTTATGTTCCACATAAGGCAAGAGGTCAATTTGGTTAATAGTGTTGTTTTTATCTACATCTTTTTCTGTTGACTTGTGCTACTACTTACTAAAAGGGGAACATTTAAATCTCCAGTATGTTCGCAGGTTTTCCTATTTTATGTCAGTTAGGCTCTGAGTTACGTACATATATATTTAGAATTATAATATTTTCTTGATGAATTGGCATCTTTATCTTTAAGAAATGTTTCTCTTAGTTACTGGAAATATTTCTTATTCTAAAGTGTACTTAATCTGATGTTTATCAATTTTCTTTTGATTAGCATTTGCATGTTAGATCTCTCTTTTTTTTTATCCTTTTAATTTTAACCCTCTATGTATTAATATTTAAAGTGAGTTCCTTCTTATAGGCAATATGTAGTGAATCTTTTAAAAAAATTAACCTGGCTGGGCATGGTGGTTCATACCTATAATCATAGCACTCTGGAAGTCCAAGGTGGTGGATTGCTTGAGCTCAGGAGTTCTAGACCAGTCTGAGGAAGAATGAGACCCCATCTCTACTAAAAATAGAAAAAATTAGCTGGGTGTTGTGGCAAGCACCTGCAGTCCCAGCTACTTGGGAGACTGAGGCAAGAGGATCACTTGAGCCCGAGAGTTTGAGGTTACTATGAGCTATGACACTATAGCACTCTACTGAGGTTGGCAAAGTGAGACTCTATCTCAAAAAATAAATAAATAAATAAATAAATAAAATTAATCTTACAATCTCTACTTTTTAACCATTTAAATCATTTAAATTTAATGTAATTATTTATATGGTTAGCTTTAAGTGAATTGTCTTGCTACTTATTTTCTATTTGTGTCTATTGTTCATTATTCTTTTTTTTTTCTTTTCTGATTTTCTTTGGATTATTTTCTGATTTCATTTTATCTTCACTAGGTTTATAGCACTTTTTTTTCTTTTTTTAGTGGTTGCGCTAGACTTTTTTAAAACTTTTCCTAGTCAATTTCAAATATACCATTTTACATATAGAATTAAAATGTTACAACAGTATATTTACTTTCTTCCTTTGTGCAACTGTTATATTTGCTTCTGTATAGGCTATAAAACTATAATAATTTTTATTCTTACCATTAATAGTCCATTATCCTTTTAAAAACAACTTTGTTGAAATAGCATTGACACAAAATAAAATACTTATTTTTTAAAGCACATAATTTATCTAAGTTTTGACATAAGCATACACCTGGGAAACCAGTACCACTCAAGATACTGAACATATTCATCACTCCTAAAAATTTTCATTTGCCCCCTATAATCTCTTCCTCTGATCCTGTTCACCCCTGTGAAGATCATATGATTTTTCTTTTATAGCATGTTAACATGATGAATTATATTCTTAATTCACTGATTTTTTCTTGTGGTTATTTCCTTGGCCTTGGGTAGTTTTCTCACATGCATGTGATTATCAGCACCCAACTGAATACCTGATAAGACCATCTAGAGATATATGGAATTCTTTGTTGCGTCTGTTCTTTTTCGCTGTCCAGGGTTCTGCCCTGCAAACTCTAGCCACCTTGGCATTCCTGGACACTCAGCATCACCTCCCCAGGTCAGGGATATTACTAGGCTCTACTTGGATTTTCCCTTCCTGTACTGTAACCTGAAAACTGAAGGTTCACAGGTAAAATTGGGAGCATTGTCTGGCAGAGGCTGTGAGGGTAGATGGGCCAAACAAGCATCAAAGACAGGTAGGACAGTGGATGGGAAGGGCTTGTTACAAGGTTAAGTGATAGTTAATTAGGGAAAGAGATATTAAGTCATATGTACAAACTTTAGTGAATAAGGAAAATAATGAGAAGCTGGATTAAGGAAAGGAAATCAGCATTTATTGAGCATGATGCTGGCTGCACAGGTTGACACACAAGCAGTCCTTCAGCCTACCCTAAAACCACTTTAGGCAATTTGTGAACTTGGTGTCTTCAATACTTTTTCTTCTCATGAAACTGAGAGTGAAGACTGAAACTGCAAGAGCAGGCAACCTAAGACCGGGGCTATGTTTATCCGCCATACAAAAAACAAAAGAGGGAATTGTTGGGCCCTGCCATGTGCCTGAGGCCTAGTGCAACTTTCGGAGCCTGACTAGAAGTACATCCATCGAGCTACTTCTACGTAGCAATGACTCAGCAAGGCCCAGCCTGAAACTGCCTCTGCCTAGATACAGCCAAGGTGGTACCATGCCATTGGCCCAACCCTGTCACGCACCTCATCCCCTGCCTTCTTTCCCCACCCCTTCCCCAACTCTATATAAGCTGCTGCTTGACGCAATAAAGTTGAATTCCTGCTTAAAAAACAAAAACAAAAACAAAAACAAACAAACAAAAAAACAATATAAAAAATAAATAAAATAAAATAAAAATAAAATTAAAAAAAGACAGAAGGATTAGCCATGTTAAAAAAAAAAGAAAAAGAAACTGAGAGTGATTATTAGAAGCCCCGCCCCCACCCCACCCCCCTTTTTGAGACAGAGTCTCACTGTGCTGCCCTTGGTAGAGTGCCATGGCATCACAGCTCACAGCAACCTTAAACTCTTGGGCTTAAACAATTCTCTTACCATGAGTGGTGCCTGTGGCTCAGTGGGTGGGGCGCCGGCCCCATATACCCAGGGTGGCGGGTTCAAACCCAGCCCCCACCAAATTGTAACAAAAAAATAGCCGGACATTGTGGCAGTCACCTGTAGTCCCAGCTACTGGGGAGGCTGAGGCAAGGAAATCACCTAAGTCCAGGAGTTGGAGGTTGCTGTGAACTGTGTGATGCCATGGCACTGTACTGAGGGCGAGAAAGTGAGACTCTGTCTCTACAAAAAAAAAAAAAAAAGGATTCTCTTGCCTCAGCTTTCTAAGTAGCTAGAACTACAGGTGCCCACCACAACACCTGGCTATTTTTTTTGTTGCAGTTGTCATTGTTTAGCTGGCCAGGGTCGGGCTCAAACCCACCAGCCTCAGTGTATGTGGCTGGTGCCGTAACCACTGTGCTACGGGTGCCAAGCCAGAAACCCCTTGAACATCTCTGTACTTTTGTCTGGGAGGGAGACAAATGTTAAGGCTTCAAAGGGCCCAGATCCACTTTGGATTGGAGCTTCTTTAAGAAGCCCAAGACCCTCTGGACTGATTAGGACCCCATACTTCACATCCTTGGCCACTGCGTGTGATGAGTCTGACTCCCTCTTGCTTTGACTTCTCTAGGGAATCCTGCTTTTATACTAGAATATGAAAACTCTAATTTTCTCCTAGCAGAACAGGCACTTGAGGGCATATTCTATCGGGAGGGGATAGAGAGGAAAAAAGCTAACCTGATAGGCAAAGCACAGTCTCTGGTGGATGGTGCAGATGGGATGTGGGAGGTTCGGCAGTTGGCTGTGCCATGGAAGTCCAACAAGAAGTAACAAGTGGAACATAGGCAACAAGTGGGGCTCCAGAGGGCAGTCCAAGAGTATCACAGATCCAGGCAGGCAGGCAGCAGCCTGCATCAAGGATTGTTGACAACACAGAGGAAATAAAGGTTAATCACTCTCCTGGGTATAACAATATCTATCCCAGGTGCTCTGACTGCCACTGGCTCCTGGGATCCAGAGTTTTGGAACACAGGATCATTGGCAGTTAGTGGAGTCTAAATTATTCATGCATGCTTTGACTTAACAGCTTGTAGAAATCACAATTCCAGCCTTGACACTTTTTTTTTTAGGAGCTTTATTCTCATTTGAATGGGAGATCTTACTGATTAAGCTTAAAACTAGGCATAGTGAGAAGAACTTAGGGGGAGGACATAGGGAGTCTTCTCTCTTATGCATTATAAATCTTAAAACATTATGTTCAGGGATAAATAATGAGGCAAGAAATAGATACATAAACAAATTGGTTTTCTTGAGTAAGCATATGCTTCTTCTAGTGTCAGCATTTGATTGCTTTGGGGGTTGTGCATAGTGTACTGTATTTCCACATTATCTAATAATCATCCATTCACAGACCTGTCCCCCACACCAGACTGAAGTCTTTGTGGATAGAAATTGAGCCTTATTAATCTGTAGCAACGATGAATAGTAGAGGTTCATCCTTTCCTTACCAAGCATGTGTCATTCTAGAAGTTCTTTGAATTAGAGGATTCTCTGTGGCAAACATGTCTTTCTTTTCTAGTGGAAGGAGGAAGTAACTCCAAACTACTAACAGGCATTTAGTGACCGCTAATAATGACATCTGGTTTCTATGGTGACAAGCACTTATCCTTGGGTTACATGAAATTTGGACCAAAATGTACAGTTCTTCTTACATTGTGAGAAAATCTTTTGTATTATAGTATTTTTATTCACCTCATCCTTTTTTCTAAATATGTTTATTCTAAGTAGTTGAATCAATTATCTGTATAGTGTGGATTATAATGATGTTGGTTTAAGAATGGTACTGGGATTTAGGAATAGTATTGGAGAGGGAGAGAAGCAGAGAATATGAGAGGTGAGTTGTTAAAAACATATGGGTGGTTGGGTGGTGCCTGTGGCTCAGTGGGTAGGGCACCGGTCACATATACTGAGGGTGGTGGGTTCAAACCCAGCCCCGGCCAAACTGCGACAAAAAAGTAGCTGGGCGTTGTGGCAGGCACCTGTAGTCTCAGCTACTCAGGAGGCTGAGGCAAGAGAATCACCTAAGCCCAGGAGTTGGAGGTTGCTGTGAGCTGTGTGATGCCCTGGCTTTCTACCAAGGGCGATAAAGTGAGACTGTCTCTACAAAAAAAAAAACAAAAACAAACCCAAAAACATATGGGTGGCAAACCCATTTCTAGTGCATATTTCCCTCCCCCCCCCATTTCCTTCTTCTGATTCTCATCAATTCAATTAAATCCATCTCTCTTTAAATCTTGAAATCACTTTAATTTCTGTATGGACCATCCTGGAAACTGTGAAAGGGGGATTTCAGGTGTGTCTAGAATGTGTCCATCCAGATGGGTGCTCAGCTGGTATGCACCAGTGCAGAGGTACTGGTTGTTAAACACCAAAATACTCTCCAACTGGCTGGTGATCTCACTTGTGTCTCTCAGCCATGGTTCTTCTCTGGAGACAATCTCAGTTAAGAACTTTTATGCTCTGCACTCATAGCTCAGTGGTTATGGTGCTGCCACATATACTGGGGCTGGTGGATTCTAACCCGGCCCAGGTCTGCTAAAACAACAATGACAACTACAACAATAAAAAAATAGCTGATCGTTGTGGCAGGTGCCTGTAGTCCCAGCGACTTGGGAGGCTGAGGCAAGAGAACCCTTAAGCCCAAGAGTTTGAGGTTGCTGTGAGCTATGAAGCCACAGCACTCTACTGAGGGCAACATAATGTGACTGTCTTAAAAAAACAAAACAAACAAAAAAAAAAAACAACAAACCTTTTTAAGTGGTCTTCTAAAGACAATCTAGTATTATTTAGACAAGTGTGGAAATATATGTTCTTTTTTTCCTCATACAGGAGAGCATATTATACACACTGCTCTGTACCTTGCTATTTTTACTTTACAGTGTATCTTAGAGATCCTTCTATAAGGGTTCATGAAGATCTATCTCATTTGTCAGCTAGAGAATATCCCATTATAGGCAAGACCCATGTGTCAGCCAGCTTTTGCAGGGTAACAAACGAAATGTCAGTAGCATATAAAAATAAGTATTTGTTTATCTCTCATGCATCTGTGGGTAGACTGGGGTTTCTCTGCTTCAGACTGCAGGTTGATAGACCAGCTGAGACAATGTTGCTCTGTATGCAGGGGTGAGAGGTCCTAAGCTACACGATTCTCATGGTGGTTAACAAATGCAGAAGTAAATGACACTAATCATTTAATCTCTTTTTAAGCCTCTGCTTATATTACTTCTGTTAATATTTCATTGGCCAAACCAATTCACATAGCCAAAACCATAGGCAAGAAGTGAGGATGTTTCCCTTACTCAGCCTGAGGCCATGGCAAGGTGATAGATTTAGGACATATTGTCCAAACTGTCATAAATCCTATTTTATTTTACTAGGTATTGATTGACATATAATTCACTTCCACCTTTTGCGTTTTTAAATATACTTTTTTTTTTTTTTTTTTTTTGAGACAGAGTCTTACTCTATCACCTTGGGTAGAGTGCCATTGCATCATAGCTCACAGCAACCTCAAATTCCTGGGTTTGAGTGATCCTGTTGCCTTAGCCTCCTGAGTAGTTAGGACTATAGGCACACATCACTATGCCTGGCTAGTTTTTCTATTTTTAGTAGAGATGAGGTCTTGCTCTTGCTCAGGCTGGTCTCGAACTCCTGAGCTCAGGCAATCCACCCATCTCGGCCTCCCAGAGTGCTAGGATTATAGGTGTGAGCCACCATACCCAGCCTCTTTAAATATACTTTAATTCCTTCTCTGAACTCCCCTCCCATCAAGATGATGAGGATTTACTCTGCCATTGTTAAGTTTCATTCTAGCCTCAGTGTGGCTCCTTAGCACTAGGATCACATAAGGTCAGGACTGGAGAAGTCCCTCTGACTCCATTACTGGTCCCAACTGGCTACCAATGGGGGTAGGGTCCAGGGAGCATGATCTTTTAGGGCCTGTGGCAGTACTCTTTTTGTGTCATAGAATTCTTTGGCAAGGCTTGGACCCTGTGCTTCAAGTTCAGTCTCCAATAATAGTCACTTTCCACAAATGCCTTGATGTTACTTGGATATGGGTTAGCAAAAGTGGAATCTTTTTGGATACAGGTTTTTCAGAAAGGAAAATACAATTGAATATTTGAGCTCCTTTTTCACTTTTGCAACAGACCATGTCAGATAGTTTTCATGCTGCAAAGATATTCAGATAGGATCATAGGAAAAGAAGGGTGAGGTCTTACAAATTTGCTGTGGGTGCACACATATGTGCACACTTGGTGAGTCTCTCAGTATTGCTGCATAGCTTATGTCTGTCCATGCATTTCCAAGGCTATGCAGTCTTTATAAAACAGAAATTGAGAGGCAGAATATAAAGAAATTGATTATAACCTTTTGCCATAGAAATGAACATAACTTCAGACTTTTTCAAGTACATGGTTGCCTGCCTAAAATTCAGGAAATTATTCTTCCATAACAGACTGGAGCTATCTTTCTTGTATTTCTAAGAAGGTACATGCATTCATCAATTCCTCCCTTTACCACTTCTCTATTAAGCATTTAACTAAGCCCCACAAACTAGGGATACAAAGGTAAGAGATGGACTCTCTCACTCAAAGAGCTCATGGTGCAAACAGGAGAGTGAATAAGCAAGCAGAGATCCCAGAGAGCAGGTATAAATGCAGGGATAGAACTGGTGCTAGGCATCAACTGGTGCTTGGCACGAAGGAGGGATATCTAGGAAGATGAAGGCAGAATTCACATGAAGAGAGATATTGGAACTGGGCTCTGGAAAATAAGCAAGCATACATCAGCAAGACCGTGGAGGAAGGGTGCCCCAGGCATTGATGCTAGAAGGATGATTCTGGTAGAGCCTTGAAACTGCCTTGGTACATAGGGGAGG
This sequence comes from Loris lydekkerianus, assembly GCA_963574355.1. NCBI lineage: Eukaryota > Metazoa > Chordata > Mammalia > Primates > Lorisidae > Loris > Loris lydekkerianus. Next base: position 2,499 of record CAUYPK010131228.1, on the reverse strand, counting down.
CAGAAGTGTGAGACTGGCCTGATATTAAGACATGAGGAGGGTGGAAGGCAGTAACACGGGTGTGAAAAGGTAGGCCTGGATTCCATCTTAGAACTTAGAGCAGGGGAATAACATGAATGTGTTTTGAAAGACGACTCTGTAAAGTCTGCAGGATGGACCGGATGGGCGGAGGGAGGCTGAGGGCTGGCAGGGGTGGGGGCTGCAGGAGGAGCAGCAGGAGACTGGTAATGTCCTAGTGGAAGTTAAAAAGTTTGAGGGGAATTGAATCTGTTTAACCTGTGATTTGTTATTTTTCTGAACTTAGGGAGTTTTAGTGATGATACAGGAAGGGACTATTTATAATTTTGACTTTGGTTTAAATTGTGAGGCATTTAAAAAGCTTAAATATAAAACTTTATGTGAAAAAAAAGTGTGAGTGGAATATGGCTCCCTTAATGACTGAACTTGACATTTTTTGGCAAATCCCATCACCGTCACCCTGCTTTCTCACTTCGAATCCTTCAGTAGCTCCCATCGCCTTCGGGATCCATAGAAGCTCATCAGCTGGGCATAGCATGTGCTTCCTTTAAGGGCCTTCAAGCACTCTTCCTCCTGTCTCCCAGTTTCCCCAGTTTCTATCTACACTCAAGCTCTCGTCCTTCCTTGAAGAACTTACATTTATATTTCAAATCTTACTTCCAACATGATCTTCCCTGGGAAATCACCTCGGGTAGGTGCTGACCCATGTGCTCTACAACACCTTGGTTTCCATTTGCCATTGCATTTAGGTCATTGTGTTGTAAACCGAATACCCAAGTAGGCAGCGAAAACTTCCAGGGTGGGAGCTCTGTCTTTTATCTCTAATTCTCCAGCCCTAGAACAATTTAGGGCTGATTGAGTTTGCTCTCAATTAATGCTTCTGAGTGAAGGAAGGAAGTAGCCTAATCATGCCTGGGGCTCCTTCTGTTCAAGTTCTACCTCTCCTGGAATTATTTCAATACATTGGAGAAATGTGATGTTAAAACTTAGGAACTTGGATCTGAGGAAAAGAGTCAGTACATGTAGCATTGCTAATAGGTCCAAATCTAAGAGAGAGCATCTGCCTCAGGTCTTGGCAGATTTCCTTGCCTCCCTCTAATCTGTTCTTTTATCCAGCAGATGTCTGAGTACTGCAACCTCAAGATGATTAATACCTCCAGGATTGGGGAGGGGAGTATTTTGTATTTTTTGTCAGTACTTTGGATTCAAATCTTTCCACCTCCATGTTTGGCATCAAATTTTTCTTCTTCTTTTGAGGTGTGTGCTTACATAGGTTTAGCAATGAAGAACTCTCAATAATTATCAATAGGTATAGAAGAAATAACAGGTGGGCTAGTATCCCAGAAGCCAGCAGAAAAGAAGGGAAACCGGGAGTCAGATCAAGTGACAGAGGACACATAGGAATTGAAAGTAGTTGGCTTAGAGCAGGGGTGGGGAGGCTGTTCATGTTGGAAGACTGCATTAATTTAGCTGTAATCAAATATGGCCACATTCAAGAAACTTTCAATTAGATACACTTAAAAATTATTACATTACTTTGTAAAAACCTAACTGCTATTAATATGTACTTAGTACTTGCAAAAAAGTGAAAACTATTAGTTTTAAAGTTATCTAAACTTCTTTTTTAAAAATACTTTTATTTTTTAGAGATAGAGTCTCACTTTGTCACCCTTGGTAGACTGCCATTGTGTCACAGCTCACAGCAACCTTCAGCTCTTGGGCTTAGGCGGTCTTCTTGCCTCAGCCTCCCAAGTCGCTGGGACTACAGGCGCCTGCCAAAACGCCTGGCTATTTTTTTGTTGCATTTTGGCTGGGGCTGGGTTTGAACCTGCCACCCTCAGTGTATGGCACTCTACTCACTGAGTCACAGGTGCCACCCATTAATTAAACTTTTAATGACTTTGTTGTGTCTGCGTTTTTAGAAAACATTTTAGTATTTGGTTGCAGCATGGAGGTCCACAGTTTCAGGTGATCCTCTAGATGGGCATCATTCATTTGTGACTGTAGAGTGTCTTGATTTGGATTAGGTAAGAGTACATAGATTTGCAGCAGTAAGTGGTTGCAAAGCAAGAAGGCATTTTTCAGGTACATTACTGAAGGCATGTGTCTTCTACTGCATTTTTCCATATTTCAATTGGATCTTTCTTAGCATTAAATGATGGCTTCAAAATGTCATCTATTGAGAGCAAAATCAATTCTATCTGTAGTTCTGTAGGAGCTTCAATGATATCAACTAGGTGAGACTGAAATGTTAATTCGAGTATGATGTCATTGTTCTCAGTCGGTGAATCTTTATTTATTTATTTATTTTTTTAGTTTTTTTTTTTATTAATTTATTTATTTTTTATTATAGATAAAAATATGCACCATAGATGTGGCCCAACCCATCACCCTCCCTCCACCCAAACCTCCCCCCTCCCTTCCCCTTCCTTGGTCCTTTCCTCATAGTCCTGTGGTATAGTTGGGTTATAGCCTTCATGT
>CAUYPK010131224.1:0-37993 GCA_963574355.1 Loris lydekkerianus | reverse complement strand
TACTCAAAAAAAAAAAAAAAAAGAAATGAAAAAAAAAGTAATCCGATTTCTGTCTTCAAAATGCGATAAACCAGGACTCCAAAGGGGGTGTAACACATTAATGGACTTGTACAAACCATCCTGTGCAGTTTACAACAAAAGGAAGGTAATATGGTTCAAGAAAATATCTTCCAAAACATTTTTATGAATTAAATTTCCTGAATTTGTGACTAGGTGGAAGAGGTATTGCAGAACCGCCCAGCTGCCATTTCCATATAGGATGGGCCTTGTGAGGAGGCTGAAAATCCTTAGTGGTGTTTAAGGAATACGCTGGCCACAAATCCCCATCTTTCCCAATAATGAGTGATGGTGGACAAGGAAAATTTGCCATGAAATTAAATGGCCTTTTCACTGCTGATGCTACATTGCTGGCTACCTTTTTGCGTCTGTTTATAACTGTAAAATCATCCAGTGTTCCTTCATGTGTCTCAGTTTTACCTGTAGGACGAGGGCTTCTAGCTGATTTCAAATTTGGTTTGACTGGAGGTGTCTGAAGGACAGGTCGTTTTCCCAGTACTAGTGTCCGATAATTTTTTCTCACCCTGGCGCCAAATTTATATTCCCCATCCTCAGGTTTTGGAGAACCTAAAGTGCATGAAAGGCCCTGACTCTGAGCCAGTGGATTTAAGGAAGGAGCTTCTTTTTCAGGGCATGCAAAACCTTCCCTGGCTGTGGTTAACAAGGCGTCCTCCTCTTTACTTTCAGTCACACTGTAAAACTCACCCTTTGTATCATTGCACTCGCACTTTAGCTTATTTGTAATAAGGTCAGGTTCATATTCTTCATTAGCATTACTGTCTTCTACTTTGATTTTAATATTGTGCAGGAAGGACAATGTCTTGTCGCCTGGGTCAGTGTAGGGATTCTCGACTTTAGTTGCTGGTGCTGCTGCATCCACTTCAGGATCAGTTTGCAAAGAGGGCAAATCCGTAGCAAATTCAGGACAATGAAGGATTTTGGAATCATTTTCTGAATTTGCTGCAGCTCCTGAAGAATCATTATTTAAGAACCTAGCAGCTATTGTGTTCTTATCTGCACAGTGTGTAGTAGGAGTTGCTTGTAGGCATTTCCTAGCCTCTCGGAGTATTCTTTGTTGTGGAAATGCATTGTTTGTCTTTGGGCTAGGTGAAGAGGCCCCCTCTGCCAGGCAGTTAATTGTCAGGTCAGTTCTCTTTACAGTACTGGAAATTTCAGAGTGTGGGAATGTAATCTCCGATACCCTATCGTTCCTTATCTCTGTGAAACAACTCCCCACGCTGGCCGGGCAGTACACCGGAGACGCTTTGGGGGCCCAGCTCTGCAGATTCCACTCCTCCGGCGACTCCGCTTTGACACTGTTCTTGAGGTCGGGAAGTCTGCCTGCATCCTCGAAAGCAGCGGGTTTGGTTGCAGCGGCGGCGGAGGCCAGATGGTACAAGAAGTTGGCCTGCGCCTGCACGTTGGGAGGTTTGCAGAAGCTGGTGCGCCTGAAACGGATGCTCTGCACTGACACTTGGCTGGAGCCGGAGCTGGAGTCCGACTCCGTGGACGAGTCCTCCTCCTCCGAGCTGACTTCACTGGAATCCGAGGCCCCGCTGCCCCCCTCCTCCTCTTCCTCCTCTCCCTCCTCCTCCTCTTCCTCCGAGGACACAGAGTTGCTGGAGCTGGACAAACTGGAGCCAAAATCCGAGTCGTTGGCGGCATGGTCCGAGTAGGAGCTGGACTCGGAGTCGCTGCTACAGCTCTCGGGAAAGCTGCCCACATGGGGCTGCGGTCGGTGGTGGTGAGGGGGGTGGTGACTCGGCGGCGGCTGCTGGGCCGGGTGGTGGTGGTGGTGATGGTGGTGGTGATGGTGGTGGTGGTGGTGGTGGGGAGGCGGGCAGAAGCTGTTGACCAGATGAAACCTCTCCAAGCAAGTGGCCCCAGCGGCTGCCGCCGCCGCCGCCGCCGCCGCCGCCGCCGCCGCCGCCGCCTTGGCTTTGTACGACCTGGGCAGCAGCAGCAGACGCCGGGCGCCGGCGTGGGGCGCCAGCAGGCAGTCCTTGGCGGCCCCGCGCTTGCGCTTGCACCGGTAGCTCAGGCTCGCCGGGCCTCCGGCGCCCGCCGCCGCCTTGGGCTGGGGCCCGGCGGCTGACGCCTGGTAGTAGGCGGCGGCTGCGGCGGCGGCGGCGGCAGCAGCGGCGGCGGCGGCGGCGGCGGCGGCGGCCGGGTGCTTGCTGCACAGCAGGCTCCGAAAATAAGCCGGGTCTGAGTGGAAAGCGACGTAGTTTCCCTGGAGCGGGGCAGTTTCATAGTTTAGAGGGGGTTTGCAGGGCGAACGCACGCTCTCCGGGTAGTGCGAGCCCGGGTATTTGCTAAAAATCTGAGGTAGATGAGCGGCGGGGCGCGCGGCGGCGGCGGCGCCGGGGCGCTGGGACTGTGAGCTGATTGGCAGGGGCCGCGCGGCTCCACTCAGGCCCAGCCAAAGTTGGTGCTTGTCCTTCCAAAATCCCGGGCGGGGGCTGGCCGCTGCGGCGCGCTCTGGCGGCGGCGCCTTTGTGGCCAGAGCCCGGCCGACCCTCCTGCGCTTGGTCTTGAGGACGCGCTCGGTTTTGCAAGAGGTGTAGAGCGCTTCCACGTCTTCCCGGGAGATGAGCGTGCACTTGGCGGCGTGGAAGGCGATGCTGTTGATTGCCTTGAGTTTCCGCAACTCCTCCAGATCACAGTGGTGCTTTTTCACTTTCAGATGATCCATGCGCTTGTGCACGGTCGTCCTCGGGATGTTTTTCAGCAGATCCGTGAAGACTTGGGAGAGGGCAAACATTTGCTTTCCTTTAATGATGAGGTAGCCGAGCCTCACGCCATCCACCTCTTCAAAACCTGACTTCAGGTCTCCCATCTCGGGCACTAAATGATCCCCACCATTTGCAGTAAATATATACGTGACGCATACATACACATGTATGTATGTTAATCCTCCGCCAGATGCTGCGTGTGTCTCAAGGCATCCTGCTAATAAAATAACAAAGACTGTTATTCCCGGCGAAGGGAGTGCCAAACTCTAGGCGAAATTATTGGGGCAAAAAAAAAACCCCCATGAAATTACACTGACTTGATTCTTGCTTTTTTTTTGGTTTTCGTTTTTTTTAAAAAGAGGGAAAAAACCATCCGGTTTCTGATCTGCCAGTGTGGTGGTCTGAGTTCCCGATGCAGATCAGTACCTGGGCCCCTCTATTCCTTCTTTCTCCATTGGAGCACTATGATAATGGAATGTGAAGGGAGAAAGAGAAAAGAAATGCAGCTGCTATTCCCGCCGCTGCTTTAGCTACAAATAAAATGACAGAGTGAAGTGAGCTCGTCCGGAGACACCTTCATCAATTAATTCCCCTAAAGCCAGCGCTGATTGGACACTCCTGACAGGTGATGCAATAAAAATTGATATTCCACCCCTTCCCCCCAAAATCTCCCACTAATTAGCATACCCTTATACTGCCACCTCCCCTCCCAAAGTAAATAATACACTCGGTATATAAATCTTTCCATTAAACTATCGGAGCTCAGAAACAGCCTGACTCACAGACTTCATCAGAAGCAGTGCGTGTACGCTTCAAAAAAAAAAAAAAAAAAAAAAAAAAAGCACCGTATATTCGCCTTTAAAGAAATATTGCCTATTTTTTTCTTTATTTGCATTTTACTGATACAGCTATTATCATTTCAAAGAAAATCATTTAAAAAACATGATCAAGCCAAAATAGATACACCCCACCCCCTTTCCTTTGGAAAATGGAGCTTAAGCGAAAATGTGCAGAATAGCCTGGTATTTCCCTTATAGGAGTGAGGAAGGAGAACCGGCTGGGAGCTCCAAAGTTTAACCCGCGCCGTGAACCACCCCAATACACACTTACCTTTGGAATTTCTCTAGATTTCCACCCCCCTCCCCCCCAAAAAAGAATGCCTTTTTACAACCAGAAACAAAGTTATTGACCAAGAAGCAGTTCAAGGTTTCAGCTTCGAAACGCTGTAAAAATTCAACTGGATTTCGGTTCTCTGCTGGGGGGTGGGCTGGGGAGGTGGTAGTTTCACGTCAGAGCCATAACAAAGCATAGATAAGCCAGAAATGAGTACACTTTTCACAATTAAACGGGCTGGTTTGGAGGCGGGATCGTGCTAGAGTTCCTAGCACAGCCTTTGCCAGAGTCCTGTTCACGACAAGTCAGAATTCCAGAGAGCAGATTCCTTCCTTCTGCAGCAAAGAAAATGTCATTTGCCCAAGGTGCTTCCAGAGGTTTTACGTAATAACGATGAAAAGAAAGTGCTGGTGTAAAATGCAGGCTATTTCAGTGGTCTATGATGCTTTGGTTGGTAGTTTAGGTGAATCTTCTACAACTCCCAATTTTTCAATGAAAACCAAGCATCTGCTCTAACAAAATCACTTTGGATGAATAGCAATGTGGTTTAACCTCTTCTTAGTCAAATTAAGGCATATTTTGGTGTCGTTTTCAAGGATATCCAAAATATTGCCAAATGAGAGCAAGGGTCTTCCTCGTTGCATTATCACGATCCCAAGGCGGTTTGTTGGCTGCGTTGTAAAATTCGGCAAAAATCTTCTTAACTGTTCGATGTTTGCAAGTACAACATAAATGTAACCCAGGCATTTATACGTTTCCTTGCATCTCCAAAAATAGACACATCCGCATGATTAAAAGAATAAACGGATACTTCTGAGCCTGTAAAAGATTGTACAATAATTTCTTTCTTCAAATTCAAAAGTTCCAGCTTCCTCTGCTCTGATATGGCTAGCGTGGACAGGTATAGCTGGAAAAAGGGGAAAAAAGGATAAAAACAGAGGAATCAGACATACAAAAAGGTAGTTTGCTTGACAAGATGAAATCTCCGCCACGGTTCCCCACCCCCACCCTCACCTCCTTTGCTATTTCCCAGGAATTTTGAAGAGAATTGGGAATTTCAAGAAGTGCATCCGGAAATTAAGGAAGTCTATTTAATAGAGTCTGTAACTCAGGAGGTTGGGATTTGAAAAGTCAGCCCTGGACTACTGTTGCACTCAGCGCAGATGTAATCACAGCTCTTCAACTTAATCAATGTGTGTACAAACCGCGATGTCTAGTTCTTGCCTTTGAAATCTAAGGCTAGCATTTCCATCCAAGAAATCAGAGCTACAGCAAATTACATTTTTGTCCCTTGAATGAGAGAAGGATCATTGAATGGATCTCGTGATATTTCAGGCTTTAAACGTAACCGAGAGGCAGCAATGAACAATGCCTCGTCACAGCTAATACCATCCACCGAGTTCGCTTTCTTTTGCATCTGGATCTATCACACCGCGTTTTTCTCTTTCACTTTCACAGGAGGCAAAATGCACAAGGTTTAAGCAGAAAGCGAAGTTTCCAGGAAAAGCAGATGCTGGTGTTTGTTTTTTAAAGTAGAATGGCCAGAGTCTTTCTGTTGCCCACAACAATAATGTCGTTTTAAAATTCCTCCTGATGCACTTATATAGTACTGCCAGCCTTCTCCCTCCCACCCCCACCCCCGCCCATTCCCCTCCCCCAGCTTTAAGATTTAGACCGAAGAGTCAGCCAAGAAATAGTAAACTCAGAAAAAGCCTTTGAGAAGACAGTACAAAAGGTTGGCTAGAGCGTCCTTTTTCCCCCCAGGTAGTTTTAGTTGTTCTCCATTCTTGTTAAGATTTACACACACACACTCTCTCTCTCTCTCTTAGTCCTTCTGAACATAAGCAACATGATTTAGTGAGCATTTCAAAATTACCTCCTTTTCCTCTCCCTTTCTTTCCACCTTTCAAATACTAGCAAAATGGGTGCCTTTGAAAACTAGTAGCATATTAAGGTGTTTTTTTTTTTTTTTTTTTTTTTTTTTAATAAAGGTATAATCTGTTGGGTCAAACATAAAAGATAAAGGGCAGGGGAATGGGGAAGTGTGTCTATGTGTACTATTTATGTGAGTGTCTCTGTATATGCTCTCAGACACCTTTATACTTATACATTTTTAATACTCCTATTACACATCTTTCTTCTTGTCTAATACATTCTTTTGTTCCTTTAACTTCCCCATCATTGTGTGTGTTAAAGCTCAAGAACTCTTCGCTTGCGTGTGCACATGAGCACATGAACACACACACACAGAATGTGACAGACAGCTTTCTTGTGGCCATCAGCACACGTTGCATATCCGGGGTCTTCTCCAGGCACATTGGGGGTCGATCCCGATAAAAAGATCTAGGAGAGGCCCCTGAGCGCTCACACATGAAAGGCAGGGGACTTTAAGATGGATTTGCATGCACACCAGGGATTTCGATCAATAGCTACCAACATTTATGGCTTAGATTATTAATGTGAAAGCTGGCCAAAAGAATGGGAATGAAAAATTAAAGGTGTCTGTTATCAATTATGCTTAAAGTTATGCAATAATTTACTTTGCCTGGATGTGCAGATCCAGATGTATAAAGTACTATTCTTCAAAAGCCAGGGGATTTCTTTGATAAATTTGTTGATCATGTCAGCTGCCTCTATAAAGATGAACCCAACTCAGATGGATAGTATTCAAATTCTTTTTAAAGAAAAGATGTAAATCAACTTCTATGTTTCTCAAATGCATGTGCAAATGTGGATACACCCGAATTAACATTTTTGTGTATATTCTTTTTTTGGTCCAGGGACTGATTTTGAATTTAGGCATATATATGATATGCAGTGAGTTTGTTAATTAAATATGATTATTTACTCAGTGAGGAATGCATAATCTACATACTATCTTAGGAAATATTTTAGCTTTGAAAGCCAAGCTGCTTGCCAAAGGAGTATCCTCTGTAGCAAATACAGATTGAAATATATTCTTAATGTTCACTTCTGCATTTATTGTAAAAAATCAGCACTTTCAGTTCTTAAAGTGTTGGGGTATAAAAATATGAACATATTTGTCTTTACTCATTCCATATGAATGTGTTAGATTTACCTTTAGATGCTCTATTTTGATTTATTTTCACTGTATTTTATGTTTAAATACCATTGCAATTCAGTCTGACCTCTTTCCTCTGGAGTGAAGTAATGCACACGGCATTTACAGTCTTTTAAATGGTTAGCTGGGAAATGCAATAGCAATTTGCAGAAGTAGTTTACTAATGGGGAAAGTTCTTTTGAAAACCTGAAGGAAAACCTAAGAGTACTTTTGCATTTCTACACTACAACTGTCATATAATTAAAGTATTGAAGGGCCTTAAAATAATCCTTTGCCTTCCAAGCTCTCACCCATACATACATAATTTAAATGAGGACCACCCCCCACCCCAACTCTTAACCATATACATTTGTTTTAGTGATTGCTGGGCACATTTTGTTCAGAGTGAATTCAGACAGAAAAGAGTAAGGAACATCACAAAGGACTCAACAATGTCAGTATCCTGGTTAAAAGAATAAAGGAAGCCCCTTGCACTAACTAAAAGTAACCATAATACTTACAACATAAAATAAAAATAAAGTCTCATAAGGGTGAATTAGTTGAGGATAGAGGAGGATAAAATCTCAGTAGTTCTTTAGCTAAATGTATCTAATAACACACCTCTTCCGTTTTTTGGAAGGGAAAATGGGAATAGAGGAGAAAATGGCTAAATTGAAAAATTCTTAAATTATAACTTTGTATATTTTTCTTAATATTTTTTCTTCTTGTTTCATCCAAACACATCAAGGCAAGTCTCCAAAAGGGACCATCCTTCTGTTCGTAGGCATTTAAAGATCCTGTCTTTTAACAGAAGTTTTGGGACACAGAGTATATACCATGTTGTCTACTGACCCATAATCAAAATGCAGTGACCTTCTACCCTTTTTTTGCCCCCTGACCCATCTTGAATTCAATGCAGCCTTTATAAATTTGCAAATCCTTGGAGGTAAAGGGGTTTTGTGAGGCTTTGTTCGGAAAAAGCCCTAAGAGTGTGCTTTCTAAATTAGACAAAAGTAAAGCAACAAACGCTAGTGGATGAGAATTTATACAGGTGAGCAGCAGGCAACTCTTCAGATAATACATATTGCAAGCTAAAAAGCAGTTCTAAACATAGGAGACAAGGAGGTTATGGATTGTATCAAATTAGAGTGTGGTACAAATTACTTTCATGATGTAAGAAATGGTTAGGCCACAATCTTCCTGTTCTTCTCATCTCAAGGGCTGTGGGGGACCCTAGTGACCAAAGAAGGAATGGGGGGGAGGAGGTAGGGAAAGAAAGGAGTGAGACTTGATCTGAATCTGCAGGCACATTCCCTTATCTTTCCTGCTATCAGCCAGTTTAAAGGACACCATAATTATGATGGTGATAAAACAATGCCTGCTTATGTGTGCTGAATAAATAAAGAATGTTTACAGCTCAAGAATCTTTTAATTCCAATTAAATGCTATCAAAGAAAAGCCACTTTTCCTACTGCAACTGCCTTTCCCCCCAATTATCTTGTTTTGTTGCAATATTTTCCTATAAGACACAAGGGCCTTTCACAATTGATCTTGAATGTAGAAGAAAAAAAAATCAGAGAAAGTAGAGTTCAATCTCCATGTATTAAATAATACACAAATATCAAGAGCCACAATTTATTTTGGTTGCCCATGTTTTTGTTTATTTCACACAGGGCCAAATGTGAAGAAACTGAAGTAATGACACTAAGTCCTTAGGCCTACCTATGGGGTGCTGCAGTCATACTGAAATCCTGAGCACCCATGAGAGGAGAGAGGAAAGACAAGCTATGAGGAGCCTGATGGTTTCTGGAATGGGAATCCTCTGGTTCTGTTCCCCTGGCTTCAGCCCAAATCCTTCTAGGATCACTGGAGCCAATCACTGTCTTCTACTGCTGCAGCTACTGGGAACACACAAAAAAGCGGGAGATAAAAAAAAATCACAAGCTAGAATTTATGGACACACAAGTATCAGTTCATATTCAGGACATCAGCAAATCACATCATAATCACATTTAAACAAGGTTTAGGGACTAATGCCCATCCAGCTGGGCACCAAACACTGACAGTATTACATACTAACCAGAAAATCTGCTTTTTGATTTTGGAATCATAGAGTGAAAATTAAGTCTTTTAACTCTGAAAATTTTACTTTTAGCTTCTAAGGCCAATTTTTACACTAATAAATTTCAAGTAAATGCCTCTTTTTAAGCTGTTCTACAACATTTTAATTCAAACATCTATTTCTTACTCTTCTCAGTTGTAATGATATTTTGTTTGTGTTTTAAAAAAACACATGGCACAACAAACGTTACGGAAAACGCACTCATTTCGTTAAATGCCGATACAAACCTGCCTTTTACTCCATCTAAGTAGTGCATTGTTAAGTATAAACTTAAAAAAATACTTTCCTTTAAGAAATACCTAATATGTATTGGCAAATACTATTTGGTGATGTGGTGCAAAAATACAACGGTAAACATTTTCAGGGTATTTGCAAGTTTTCTGGATAGTTGCAGGCCCCTTTCCTTTTGAAAGTTTAGAGCTCCAATGCCCTCAATTCTACTGGCAGAATTAGGATGGACTTAGAGGGTCCTAAACGTGACCGATTCACTAAGGCGGGGGGGCTACAGCTTGCAGCAACGTGCTCGGCAACTTAATCCTACGCTAAAAGAGGGCAGAGAACGAAAAAGCATGGAATACAAACTCTCCCGACATTCGTAGTTACTTTCAAGGTGGATTGTGTATTTTAAGGCTGATGGGAACGTCTGGTTTTTGGAGCAAAAAGAAGAGAAGGTAAGTGTTTGTCCTTGTATCCACCAGTTCATAGAGAAACAATGAAAGAACAAAGGGAACCACTTCTCCTTCTGAACATTTTCTGTATCTCCCTCCGTATCCAGCTAAAAAGCTCGGAATGGGATTCGTTTTACTCTACCTTAAGTAGTGGTTCCTAGGCTTGTTGAACTAAGAATGAGAAAAAAGTTGAGAGACAGTGTAAATATAGACTAAATAATAATAAAAGCTTGGTGTGGCAACTCTCCACCGCGCCAGTCGAAGCAACTTGCTGCAGAAGTTGTGTTAAATGCATACATGCAAAGCCCAAGAAATAAGCTTTGCATACTAGATTTCTAATTCAGTTAATTCAAATTTCCTTTCTTGCTGTTTGAAGGGCTTTCTGCCACAAAACGTGTAGGTATTGTCCGTGGGAAGAGAGCGATGTACTATTTAGGTCGAAAAATGATTTCTATTGCTATATGGAAGAGAATTTTTAAAAAGGAAAGGAGATTCAAGTGTTGATGCTACTGTTTGCTAATACAAGAGATGGCAGCGGTAACGGAAGAGGAGAGGAATTTGAATTTAAATGTATTTGCTTTGGGGTACACTGGTTCTAGGCAAGTCTGCCTTTGGGGGTATGTGTGGCTGAATCAGGGACCTAGCGCCGTCGGCATTATATAAATGGATCGGTGTAGGGGGAGCCCACAAAGCCGTCCAGCACGTGAAATGCGGTCTTTTACTGCCCTCCAAGCGGCGACCAAGCCCCCCTCCACCCCACCCCACCTCAAAATCCGTATATTACCTGCCCTGTTACAGTGACACATGTTTATGTTTATAGTCCTGGTTTGTAGTAGTGTCAAGAGCCGCAGCAATAGGAGGGGGAGGAGAGAAGAGAGGGAGGAGTAAATGCTACCACCCCCACTTGTTGTTAAAGTAAATTTACTGCGTTATTGCAAGCCCTGTACGGGGGGCTGGGAAGAGAGTGGAGGGGAAGGGTTGAGTTGGGATGTGTGGTGGCGGCGGAAGGGGGGTGGGGTTAGGAGATCCGCGATGGTGCGGCCCTCGCCAGCAGCCAGGCAAAGCAACTCGGTCAACAGGGGAGCATGCTGGCGCGGTCGAAAACAAAAAGGTTCCTCCTGCTCGCTGCGTTCACGTGGGGGGCTCTGCGCGCCGGGCTCCAGGGCTCTGACCTCTGACCCCGGCTCCTCTCCGCGCTTTCCCGGTGCCGCGCGGCCACTTTTTACCCAGGATCCCTCGCGCGGGCCGCGCTCGTGCCGAGCTCGAGTCCCTCCTAATCCTCCATTCCCCGCTTTCCATCCCCTCCCCCCGCGCCGCCAGCCCCAGGGGAGGATTCTCCGGCGGGGAACTCCCGCCCCGCCCCAGCGCGAGAGCCGGGCGGAGGCGGCCGCGGCTGGGCCGGGAGGGGCGCCGAGTGCAGATCCCAGCCTTCCCGGCTGCGCTGGGCCTGCGGGGGAGGGGAGGGCAGGGGAGCCAAGGGGAGGGGACCCAGCGTCCCCAACGCCCTGCCGAGGCCCGGACCTGTTGACTGCTATTGGTCCGCCTTATCCCGCGCCCTCTCCCTGTCCGCGGCAGCCCCAGCACCTTCCGCGCAGTAGTGGGGAGGAAATGGGGATGGCCGTTTTCTTCTCCGCCTCCCTCTAACTTTCTTTTTTCCTTGGGGGTGGGGGGATGAGAAAGCCAAGTCAACTCCACCGCTGCCCCATCCTTCCTCCCAAAGTATCGTCATGCGCCGACCTACCGCCCTTCCAACCCCCACTATTTAAACCTCCTCCTCGCCGCGAACCAGCTCCCGGGCCCTGAGCCCGCGGGTCCCCCGCCCGGCCCGGCGGCGTCCCCAGCGAATTGTGTTGCTTTTCTGCCCTGGGAGCTCCCTCATCCTCGTTGCACTTTTTTCACGGTCCCAGGAGGCGTAAGATAAAAACCTCTGATTTGCTGCGTGCTGCCGGACACATTCTGTGCTCTCCTGTCAGAGGGCATTGGATGGGGAGTTTAACCGTATTAAAGGAGGAAATAAACAGGGGATAGGTTTTTTTTTTTTTTTTTTTTTTTTATTTTTCGCCGAAATACTGGCGTTAAAAGATTTTTTTTTTTTAATGCAGAATATCTTTAGGGTTAAAGGTTTTCTTGGATTAGCTGTATTTCCTTCTAATTTGGGGATTCCTGAAGAATCTTTTCTGGAGGGAAATAGCAAATCAACGTTAAGATAGAAGCAAGACTTCTCGGCCACTTTTGGAAAAAACGGGGGAAACTGTAAAAATACGTTCACAAAATAGCAGGAAGGAGGCCGCGGGGAAAGCAGGAGTGGCGCGAGGAAGCGCTAGAGGTCGGAGTCGGGGCAGGACAGCCAGCCAGGCCGGGAGGGGAAAGCAGAAGCGCGGGCGGCGGGGAGAGCACCGGGTCGGATCGCAGGAGGAAGGCGCCGCGGGCCGGGCTAGCGCGACGACTCGGCCGCGGAGGTCCAGGTGGGCGGGGGCGGGCGCGCGGCCGGCGCGGCGAAGGAAGCGGGACCCAGCGCCTCGCGCCCGGTCGCCCCCATTGTTCGTCCCCAGCGCTGCTGCTCGTCGAGCGAGTCGTGACCCAGTGAGGGGCTTTGCGGCCCGACCGGGTCCCTGCCCGCACCGCCCCGAACTCCGGAGCTCCGGCCGAGTGGACTCCGCACGGCAAGTTTTAAGATCTGAGTCGGCCAGCGAGGGTTCCCAGCTAAAGACCTCGTAGAAAGCAGCCTTTACAACGTGCCGCGAAATTGAAGGAGGCTGGGCGATCCTGCAGCTCACGCACTAAAAGAAAAGGGAAAGCAGCATATATATGTTTATGAAGTGATAACTAGATAAAAGACAAATTGGGGCAATTTTTATTCTTGATGTGGAAAGTTAGAGCAGACTCTTGAAATCTCTCCAAACGTGTGGATTTGAAAATGAATGTCAAGATTTAAAACAGTTCGGAAAAGCATGTTGCACTGTCCCAGTTTGTTATTTGTAGTCAGCTCTTCTTTGTACACAGAAGTCTAATTTCCAAAGGAAGGGCTGAGCTAGCCCTAACAAAAAACATGCTTGCTTTCTTAACGTGAAATGCATTTTCAGAATAACAGTGAATTTCAAAAGGGAAAAACGTTTCATTTGCTTTCAAACCACGTTTTGGAAACAAATTTTTGCTGCTCATCTAAGAGACTCTGCCCTTTTCCTTTGTGATGCATGTGGGGGGAAAATATTCCAGGCAAACGTCACAGTTTTAAAAAATGAAGATTTCCAACAAGTGCTTGCGAGTCTTGTAGACAAGACCAAAGTCATCGTGTGTAAAAGCTCGTGAAGAAGTAATTTCAATCCTGTGGTCCAAACCTTACTAGGGCAAGAGAGTAATTTCAATTTAGAGTTACAATAGACTTTGCGGAAATTCCTTCTAAAATACTCGTTACTAGTCTGTGTATTATGCAGCACTGTTTCCCAAGGTGGATTTTTAAAAACCAATTAGAATTGATCTGTAATGGAATATTATATTTACACGTCATCATGAAAACAACATTTGACAAGAGTTTTGAATTACAAGAAAGAAGTTAACAGATGATTTTCATAAATAGCATCTGTTTGAAAAGACCCCTTAAGAATCAGTTAAAGGGTAGCGATGGTGATTTTGCATTTGCAATACTATAGAAGTTGTTTGCATTTTAACTCTTTCATTTTGCGGGTCTTCTTTCGAAACTTGGATTTCCTCATGGTAATCATTTAGTTATTTCAAGGTATAGGGAGAAATTCTTGTGTAAGAAATCATTTGAGGCATACCTATAGAAAAGTTGGAACAGAAAAAATATCGGTGTTGAAAATTGAGAATTTTCAATCTATTCATTTGTTCCACACTCATCATCCTACAGTTCCCACCCATCAATTTACATTTTTTATTTGTAAGTCTTTGGATATTTAGAATAATGTTACAAGTTCATCTGTTGTATAGTTGCTAGTAGAGGGCGAATCTTTTTACATCTTTTACTGTTTCTGGTATTTTTGTTTCATTTAAAGTAAAAAAAACCTATTATAGAAGTCATGATATACTTGTGAGAAAAACAACAAATGGGCGGAAAAAAGGGCATGAATGGGGGTGGGGATGGCGAGGGACGTGTATTATTCCTGGTTAGTCTTTGTGATACCTTTCTTTAATTTTGTCATATTTTCCACTTCTGCTTGCGCCAGCGATCATTGCTTTTTTAATTGGGGTGAAGTGCTATCATAAAAATTACCTGCATTCTGGCTCTCAAGTGCTACAGTAAAGTAAGACTCACAAAAAGTGATCGGAGGTTTGTGTGTTTAATTCGCCAGGAATGTTAAGCTTCATAAGATTCACCCTATGGGGTCATGTTAGTCCTTGGCACTGTTACTGTACAATTCCAAGAGGTAAATATACACATTATAGATTTGAAAAATCTAAGATGTACTAGACACACAATTTATTAATTGAAGGAATAAAAAAATGAATTTGTCAACCTCATTCTTTCTGGGACACAATGCACTTAATTAACATATTCTTGGACTTGTTTCTGGAATTGGTAAGCAGTGGCCCCTTTGGGAGAGGAAAACGTTTAAATCTTTAAAAGTGACGTTTTTTGGTCCTAATAGTATTTAGTAATTCAGGCTAATTTCTTCTTTTATTTTAGTCCAAGATATGTGTCATTTCTTTAAAGGTTTTCTTCCATTTCAAAAACTGATTTTCCTCTTTTCCATGTTCAGAATCTTTTCACTTAATCTTATTGTATCTCATAAATAGACACCTAAATATGTCACCTTAATCACACTTTAATTATAAGAGCGATGCAAATTTTCAGTGTCAAGTGAAAAATGAGAACAGGCCTTACACTACTATTCCTATACTATATTGATGATATCCAAAAAGGCAAAGTATAATGCCCTTAAGTACTATGGCATCACAGAACAAAATGAATAACTTTGAAACATCATGAGGTTTATGTAACACCTAGAAGATCTAAAGTCATTCTAGAAGTAGTATTTTTCTATTGGTAATTACATGGTATTTTACCTTAAAAATGTAAATACGGTTAATTAATAATCAATTTTTATAGTAAAAGGAATAGCTCTGAAGCCAATCACAAGATTCACCAAACTAAACCCTTTAAACATTAGACCTTGATTCTTAAAAAGATTTTTAATTTGGATTACATTCAATTTAAATTTCAGAATTACCTAACTAAACTTTCAAAAAGCCAAGTATATCTAACAATAATATTAATTATGATTGATTTTTAGTTAGACCCTATTTTGTAATAAAATGGCGACTTTTATTACAGGTGGTTAACATTTGAGGGGTATTTAAATATAGACACTTCTAAACTACCTGGTAAGTAAAAACTCTTCACCTATATTAATTTTAGCAATTAAAAATCTTTAAAGAAATGAATACCTCTGAAAATTTCTGTTAGTTATTGCTTAGAAATTTAAAGTACACTTAAAAATAAAGTCTTGATTTACTCTGAAGAATAAAGTTCTGACTGCGATTAGCTTTTGTACACCAACACAGTGCATTAAATAAACATTCACTGTGGACCTACTATGTGCAAGACACTTGCTAGGTGCTATGGTGAGTTAAAAAAAAAGCACTTAGTAAGGTTAACATGTTTTATTAAATGAAAATTTTCAAAAGTCATTAACAGAATCTCAACCCAAAACGTAAGTGAAAAGAATACTTTCATACGAAATTTTGAATAGTACTCCATGATATAGTTGTGAGGCTTTGCCTCTATAAAGACAAAATACTATGGTTAGATAAATAACAAAACTAGTTTCAGAAATAAGACAGGTATTTTAATCATACTAGCCTAAATATATGGCGCATAATAAACTTTTCACATAAAAGGTTAACTCTTGGACACCAAAAAGCAAAACAAAATTTTATTCATTAGTTTCTTCATGTAAAAAAGAGAGGATATATCTGAAAGTCTGTTCAGATCATAAGAAATTGCCTTTTCAAGTTTTCCAAACAATTTATTTAGAAACAAGATTATGGTTTCCAATGAAGGTTAGTAGATCTATGAATTCTAATTGCTTTTTTGTTTAAAAAACTTAGTATTAGAGCCAATATAGAATTTTTAACAGCTTGTGCAAGGGAGGAATCTGAGTTAAGGAAAGTGTATCCACCCAGTCTTAGCATGATAGAAATATACCTTATATACAGATATAGAAATAGACCTCACTTTCTGTAACTCACTGTAGAAAAATATAACACAACAATGGGTGTAACAGACTAAATATAATATGCACAGATAGAAGGCAAATAAAACTTTAAGTTAAAAAGGAGATAAATATAAACAGTCCTAATCTATGAACCAAATGTGATTTTAAATATTACTTTCATAGTATCTAACTTACATAAATGATTATAAAAAAGCAAATACAACAATTTGGTGCCTAGCTTAAGGAATAAAGAAAATTATAAGAAGATATATTACCCATAGAGCAAAAATACATTTTCCCATTATTGTAGGGTTAGAGGTTATATCATAAAATACTTGAGTTTTTTGTGGTTTGCTCCAGATGATTAGAGATGAGACAGTACTGAGTTAGCTGCTCTTATGTGAAGAAGAATATTAGAGACAACAAGCTTTTGTTTTGTGCTATGGATACTACATATATGTTTTCAAAGGATATTTTGAGAATATGGAATGAGATTTAAAGGGTAATATTTTAAGATTGAAATTATCCTTTTCTATGATGTTAATTCTATAAATCCTATGGTAATTTTTTTTTTTTACATTACTGTGTATAGTAAAAACTTCCCGGAACTTTAACAATTCTGGCAGTTATAAGTTTTATCCTAAGTATGAGAATCAGTATATTATCATACAATTGCCACAAATATATATATATATCTCACCAAGGACAAATACAACTTTCTCACTCTTATATTTCCTAAAACTGTCCCTGGCACACAATAAATGTTCAATAAATATTTGCTAAATGAATAAAGAATAAACATATTTGAACTCTTATGCTGTCTTTATTCTTCGATTGAGCTTAATATTTTATAGAAATATACTTAAAAAATATACTTAACTGTATAAGAAAAAGTTTGGTATTTAGCATGTGAATTAAAATGAAAACAAGCTATTTACACCCATTATGTTATTTTCTTATAATTTTCATGCTCAACATGTTAAAAATCAGTTTTAAATAATTTGAATTATATTTTATTAACATTTATGCATACATCTTTAACAGAATTTCTGCTTCATATACTATTTATGTATAGACATGATAGTAAATGATGTATTTTCCCTAAGCTTTTAAATTTCAAAAACCTCTTGCAAATAATGATTTTTTTTTTGTTTTTTGGCAGTAGCCATATCAAGTGTTTAGTTAACATTTCTTTGAAGTATTACACAATAGGGTAAGATATCTGCAAAGATATACTTCTTTGCATATAAATTAATTCCATCACAAGAACTAAACTCTAAATGTATTAAAGATAAAACAAATGTATTTTTAAATAATTTAATACATTATGGGTTGGCTGCAGTGTTTGGGAAGTTTCACATTGATTTTAACTCAAAATTGCTCTACAATTAAGCAAGAATTGGATATTGAACTGGTATGTTTTGTTTATCAGTAAAGATAAAATATGTAGTTAAGATGCACAAAACAGTATAATTTTGTTTGAAGGCCATTTTAGTTTTACAAATTTCAAAGAAATTTTAAAAATATAATTGTATGTCCAGAAATTTATTAGTTGTTGCCATATTCCAAAAAAAAATTTACAATTCAACACTTCAAAAGTATGTAAACTGGCAGTCACTTTTTCAAAATGCATTATGAAAATTCTCATTTTTGTGTTTTTAGTGTATGTTTTCTCCCAATGTAATGCTTTTAGTCGATTCTCATTACTGTATATATCTCAATTAGCTTTTAAAACATTTGAACATATTTTTATATGCCTGCATTGTATCTGTTACCATTTTCTAATGGATTTCTAGCCATTAAAATTGAAATACCAAAATCAACCATGCTACCTTTTCTTTTTCTTTATGGAACATATGGAATGCTTTTAAAGCTTAAACCATTGTATTATCTTTTGATGACTGACTGGAAGAACTTGGGTTCCTTCATTCTCTAGCATTGTTAACAGTGCATTTTCCACATCATCACATTATATTGCTAAATTCTTGGTAAATATCCATTTTGTACCTGGAAGGTATTTAAGCCATGAATTCACCTTGTTAACTGTGCTTGTCACTTAAACAACCTATACAAAATTTTTATTTCAAGCTAAACTTATAATTAGACACTTTTGGCTTAAAATTAATATTGGACTTAACAGGGATGGATAAGGGGTAGGGCGACAGTTGAAGATTTTGCAGCTCAAAACTGCTCAGTATCCAGCTAATTAATCTATTTAGATGGGCCTAATCTATTTTCTTTTGTATATGAGGTGGGAGCACTCATCTTTCTGTCCCTTTTAAATGACCTCACATTTCCAAGAGTAAATTTGGAGAGAAGAGCCAGTTCAGAAGAGTCGTCAATCAAAACTGGACTCCCCCCCGTCTTAAGGTGTGGTCTTGTGGTGATTACAAGAGCTTGGGTTTCTTCATCCCCTTAGCGTAGTACAAATGCATCTTCCAGATCATCACATTATACTGCTAATGCCTGATAAGCCACCATTTGTACTCCCTACACGGCAAGCAGAGGGTAACCTGGTGTTCGCTCATGCAACCCTGAGGCAGGCTTTTGACCTTCAGTCTGTGATGCACCTTCGTTTGTCACTGGGGCCAATGGAGTGCACAAATGGGCGTAGCACGTCCATCGGGTGAACTTTGGGAAGAGTCCAGGCAGTGAATTTAATGGGTGGAGAGGCTGCGGCGGCACTGGGAAGTTAGCGCGGCCAACTGCAGGAAGCCATGCTTCATTACACCCTTCATGGGAGCTGGCACACTCGCCCGACTCTTGTTACTCACGGGCCAGCTCTAGAGGAGAAGGCCTTCAGGTAGGTTCCCAGAGCAGGGAAATGCCCTTGGGAGTCCCCTCTGGCTACTCCGGCTAATCCTCCTCCTGGACCGAGGCGCCTGCCCCCCACGTCACCTCTGAGGCCTCTTCAGAAAGTGCACGCGCAACCCGCGCGGCCAGCGCCGCAGAGGGCGGCCCCACCGTCCCCGCCCCCGCCCCGCGTGCGCGCTCCCGCGCCCCCGCTCCCGCGCCCCCCTCGTTGGCTCGTTCTGGCCTTAGCGCGTTGCCGAGTCTCCCGGCCCACACCCGCTGACACACCTCGGCGGCGGCGAGCGGTGCGGGGGCGGGGAAGGGGCCCGGGAGGTAGGCCAGGGTGGCCGAGCGGACGCGGCGGCGCGCACGCAGGCCTCGTCTCTCCCGGGCCTCCTCCCTGACGCCGGCCGCAGGGCGGGCGCGCACGCCGAGTGACGCTCGCAGAAGGAAGCGCAGCTCCCGTCCCCTCCCTCGCTGCCCCGGCTCAGCGGGAGCCCCCCCAGTGCGCCTGTGCGGAGGCCTACTTGATTATGTGTGCCCTCTCTGGCCGCCCGCGTTAGCGGCCGGGTGGAGGTGGGGAGGGAAGACGACGAGGAGGAGGAGGCGGAGGAGGAGGTGGAGGGGAGGTGGGGGGAGTCAGCAAGGACATGGCTCCTGACTCCTGTGCGGAACGTGAGTGACTGAGCGGCAAAGCCCGAGTGAGCGAGCGGCCGAGCGGCGGGCGGGAAGTGGGACGCCGGGAGGGAGAGGGGTGCGGGGGCGCACTAATTGGCTTGCATGTGTTTTTTAATGGTCCCCCCAACTCCCTCTTAGATGGTCTCTAGCGACCGGCCCGTGTCACTGGAGGACGAGGTCTCCCATAGTATGAAGGAGATGATTGGAGGCTGTTGCGTTTGCTCAGACGAGAGAGGCTGGGCCGAGAACCCGCTGGTTTATTGCGACGGGCACGGCTGCAGCGTCGCGGTGCATCAAGGTAAACACCCAACCGCCCGCCGGGCCGAACCGGCCTGCGCCCAACCGTCACCGCTTCCCCCACCTTGGCAGCAACTGCCGGCCCCCGCCCCTCCCCCGCTCCGCCTCCGCCCCGTGCCGCGGCGGCAGGAGGGACGCAGAGGGTCTGCCGCGGGGCGGAGGGGGTGTGGGCTGTGCATGTGGGAGAAAGCGCGTGTGGCCTGGCCTGTCATGTGATTCTTCTCTTACTCTCTCAAGTGTCATTTGGCCGCCGCCTGCGCCCTGGGCTGGGGAGGTTTCCCGAGGCGACGGTGGTGCGGGGCGGAGGCCTGTGCCCTGGGGTCGGGTGGGGGTCCCTGTGGGTGAGGGTGTGGGAGCGTGGAGACCCCTCCCCTCCCCTCCTGCTCCTGTCTGCCGCAGTGTGTCTGGAGACTTCCTGTGGTATGGAGACGGCTCGGGCTCAGGAACGCGGCTCTGCGCCGGGGAGGGGCGAGGAGGCAGGGGATGTCGCATGGTGTCTTTGGGATACCGAGGGAAGGAGGGCTCCTCTGCACCCCGAGTATACTGGCTGAGACCCTGCTGCTGCTGCTGCTGCCGCCTCCGCCGTGGGGGAGCTTTCTGCGGAGAAGACGGCGGAGGCCACTCCTGTCTATGCTGGAGTGTCTGGGCTGCGCTGCGCTGCCCTGGGCTGGTGGAGAAGGCTGGGTCGTGGTTGCATCAGGCCACGAAGGTGATGGAAGAAAAGAGGAGGTGGTGGTACCTCCAAGTGATTTGGGGATCCTCTTGGTTTATTTCTGGGTATTTCATCTCGTGAGTGTTTTGGCTGTAGAGAAAGGCCAAAGACACTGGGAAGATTACTTTTTTGCCCAGTGAAGTTTCTGACTTTTTCCATTTCATGTGCTAAGGCATTGAGGCCAACATGATCTAGGTAGATCATTTTTGGTGGGTCGGTTTATTTTACCATCACGCCTCCTTTTCCATTTCTGAAATTGGTATTGAGTGAAGCGTGTGTTTAGTAGTGTGTTGGAAGGGACACTATCAAAGGTCAAAGAGAAAAATCTGAACGTAAGGTGTCAAAGTGCATACTTTAAAGAATGCAGCGTCACAACTGGGAAAGGAGGGTTGAATGCAGTGGTGATGTTTCTGAGATAGGGAATTTACTTAGTCTGAAAATGGTGTTATTCCCAGAGTGTTATAAAGAAGAGCAAAGTTGGGTACCTTCCTTTTATGAGTGAAAAATTAGATACTAGGGCATAGAACTGATATATAGTACATAATTTTATTATAATGTTCGTTGACATTTTTCTTATAGGAGTATTTCTTAAGAATTGTCAATTTTTAGTAAGTAATCTTTTTCCAAATATAGAAAATGTTCAGTTTCAAATCTTTCATTTTGGCCAGGCGTGGTGGCTCATGCCTGTGATCCCGACACTTTGAGAGGCTGAGGTGGGAAGATTGCTTGAGGCTGGGAGTTTGATACCAGCATGGGCAACATAGTGAGACCATGTGTCTACAAAAAGTAAGAAAAATTAGCTGGGCATGGTGGCCCACACCTATAGTCCCAGTTACTTCAGGGGTTGTGGCAGGAGCCCAGGATTTTTTTTTTTTTTTTTTTGAGACAGAGTCTCACTATGTCACCCTTGGTAGAATACTGTGGTGTCACAGTTCATAGCAACCTCTAACTCTTGGGCTCAAGCTATTCTCTTGCCTCAGCCTCCCAAGTAGCTAGGACTACAGGAGCCCGCCACAACATCTGGCTTTTATTTTTTGTGTCCAGGTTTGAACACGCCACCCTCGGTTATGTGGCCCTTGGTTATGTGGCCCGCGCCCATTAAATTTTTTTTTTTTTTTTTTTTTGAAACAGTCTCACTTTGTTGCCCTGGGTAGAGTGCTGTGACATCACAGCTCACAGCAGCTTCAAATTCTTAGGCTCAAATGATTCTCTTCTCTCAGCTTCTCCAGTAGCTGAGACTATAGGGGCTCACCACAAAACCTAGCTATTTTTAGAGAGGTCTGGCTCTGACTCAGGCTGGTTTCGAACCTGTGAGCCCAGGCGATTCTCCAGCCTTGGGCTCTCAGAGTGCTAGGATTACAGACATGAGCCACTATGCCTGGCCCTATTTACAAATATTTAAAGGGCCAGGTGTGGTTGCTCATACCTGAAAAAGATTTCAGCACTCTGGGAGGCCAAAGCAGGAGAGTTGCTTGAGCTCAGGATTTTGAGACCAGTCTGAGCAAGAGCGAGACCTCATATTTACTAAAAGAAAAAATTAGCCAGGCATTGTGGTAAGCACCTGTAGTTCTAGCTACTCTCTAGGTTGAGGCAGGAAGATGGCTTGAGCCCAGCAGTTTGAGGTTGCTTGAGTTAGGCTGTGGCCATCCATGGCACTCCAGCCTTGGAGCAGAGTAAGACTGTTTCAAACCAACAAACAACAAAACCTCCACCCAGTTTTCAAACAACTAGGCTATGAATTAAATATGTGTTATATTCTCAGATCACTTTTGGGAAGCATTGATATTGCATGTTTGAAATAAACACATTTTTATTTTTTTATAGTGGCTTTATTGAGGTATAATACATATACCATGGAACGCATCCATTTAAAGGGTACCATTTAATGGATTTTAGTGTATTATCAGTTATGTGCAACCGTTTCCACAATCAATTTTAGATTTTTTTTTTTTTTTTGCAGTTTTTGGCCGGGGCTGGGTTTGAAACCCGCCACCTCCGGCACGTGGGGCCGGCGCCCTATCCCTTTGAGCCACAGGCACCGCATTACTCCAACAAGAACCGTTCTCAGTCACTCCCCATTTCTCCCTAACTCTCCCAACCCTAGGGAACCACTTTATCTGCTTTCTATCTCTATGGATTTGCCTATTCTGACTGGGTATTTCATACACAGTAGAACCTCCATAGCTGACCATCTCCCTATATTGACCAACTCTTTAAGCTGACCTAATTTAATCTAATTAAATTAATTAATTTATTTTTTGAGGCAGTCTTACTTTGTTGCCCTTGGTAGAGTGCTGTGGTGTCATAGCTTACAGCAACCTCAAACTCCTGGGTGTGAGCGATTCTCTTGCCTCAGACTTCCAAGGCGCCCACCACGATGCCTGGGTTTTTTTTTTTTAGAGACAGGTCTTGCTCTGGCTCAGGCTGGTCTGAACTCATGAGCTCAGGCAGTCTACCTGCCTTGGCCTCCCAGAGTGCTAGGGTTACAGGCGTGAGCCACCATCCCCAGCCCAAGTTAGCTTAATTTTAATAGACTGGTCATGTGCCACATGTAATTATTGGAAGATAGACTTCTAGATATTAGCCACCTCAGTGAGTTATTTCTTGATCACTTGTACTGTGACACAGAATATTAATTTATTCTCTATAACTTTTTTTTTTTTTTTTTGCAATTTCTGGCCGGGGCTGGGTTTGAGCCCACCACCTCTGGCATATGGGGTTGGCGCCCTACCCCTTTGAGCCACAGGCTAGTTCAGTTCACTCTATATCAAGGTTTGCTCCTTAATTATTTTTTCTTTCTTTTTTTTTTTTTTTTTTTTTTGAGATGGAGTCTCCTTTTGCTCACAGCAACCTCCAACTCCTGGGCTTAAGCTATTCTTTGCCTAAGCCTCCCAAGTAGGGAGTACAAGTGCTCGCCACAACGCCTGGCTATTTTTTGGTTGTATTTGTCATTGTTGTTTGGCATTCCCAGACTGGGTTTGAACCCACCAGCTCTGGTGTATGTGGCTGGTGCCCTACCTGCTGAGCTACAGGTGCCAAGCCTGTTTTTTCTTTAGTGTAAGTTCTTTTTATGTGTTTTATTATTACCATGTGTTGGATTAGGCCTAACGTCCTATTGTTTGTCACAGGGTGTGGAAGATTTTTTCCAACATGAGGGGACTGGTCTGAATTGAGGAAAAAACTCAGCTGACATTGAAGAAATAGATCGATTTTCTACATTTTCTGGGAAGCAGCGGCCAAAGAAAGATGGTGGAACATTTTGGTGTTAGCAGAACCACAGTTAGCAACATCCAAAAATGTAAACATGAGTGTTTCGGGAGAGATGGTAAGGAAAGTAGAGACCTACAGCAGAAAAGGAGGAAAACTTACCTTATTGAAGTTAATGAACCTACATTAAGCTGATTCTAGCAAATGAGGGCAGTTAAGGCCCAAATCTCTGGGCACATGATCTAAGAAGTTGCTAAAAAAATTTGCACAGGTATTCAGGGTGACTGGTTTCCAAGCATCAAGTGGTTGAAAGAATTTTAAACTGCAACAGGAGATCTTGCAGAAAGTCACATGTGGTGAACCCAATGAAGTTCCACTAGAAGTTGTGGAATTGTTCATCAGAAAGTTCCCAGACTGAATAGGCTTCAAAGACGTGACATCTTTAATGCTGACGAGCGCAGAGTTTTTTGAGGCAATGCCTGACAAGAGCCTCATCACAAAGGGTGACAAATGTAAGAGCAGAAAATGTTCTAAAGAACATTTTGCAGTTGTGTTTTGCGCTAGCTGAACCAGAGACAAACGAAACCCCTTGGTGATTGGTAAATTGGCAAAGCCATGTGTATTCAAGAACCTGAACTGTGGAGATTTTATCACTTGGAGATAAAATAAATTCACGTGAATGACTGGTTGCCTTGTTTGAGGAGTTTGTCAGGGGTATCAACTGAGAAATGAAGAGGAAAAATTGGTCTGTTGACAGTAGACAACTATCCCGGCCACCCACAAGTGAATCATCTCACAAACATGCCACTGAAATTACTACCTCCAAACATGACCTCAGAAATTCAACATCTTGACCAAGGCATCATCAAAAACATTTAAAATGCATTGCTGAGATGAGCTGCTGCAGTGGATCATTACTAAAACACAAACTTATGGTGTGTCTGTGGAAGCAGCTTCATTCAAGGCTCTGGATGCTGTTTTCTGGATCAGTTCTGCTTGAAATAAAGTTCAGCCAGAAATGATACAAAAGTGTTTCAGGAAAGTTGGATTTGTCACAACTTTCCCTCTTTCTCTTCCCCTTCTCTCTTACTTTCCCTCTTTCCTCTCTTTGGTCCCATCACACAATCCATCTCCCACAGCAGAATTTGAAGGAGTAGATATTGAAGGTCTTTTTTATGAGATAGAGTCTTACTTTGTTACCCTTAGTAGAGTGCTGTGGCATCACAGCTTGCAGCAACTTCAAACTCTTGGGCTCAAGCTATCCTCTTGGTTTAGCCTCCTGAGTAGCTGGGACTACAGGCTCCCACCATAACCTCTGGCTATTTTAGAGATGAGATCTTGCCCTGGTTAAGGCTAGTCTCAAACTCATAAGCTCAAGCAATCCACCCACCTTGGCCTCCCAGAGTGCTAGGATTATAGGTGTGAATTATTGTTTTTGGCCCAATTTTGAAAGTTTTTTTCTAATGGATGATGAGGTGGCAACCTGTAATGAACCTGAGCAAGAAGGGATTTTCCAGATTGACTAAAGTACAGACCAGTGTAAAAATGCAGGAAGCAACTGATGAAGTGGAAGAGGCAAGTGAGGATGATGCAAATTGCCAAGGCTCCAAAAGATGTCAAGACATCTGATAATGCAGTTGAAGTCATTTGCTATGGAAAAAATGTCCAGGTATGCTGAGTGGTATAGCCAGTGTTGAAAGTGATTTCTTTACTTACAATTGTAAAAAAGAATATGAAACAGATGACAATTGACTTTTTTTCAGACAGAATGATTAAACCATGGGAAAACAGCAAATGTGTTGATTTTGTATAACACTGTATGTATGATTTTACTGTGTTTTGATTATGTATAATTTCATGTGATATTCTCTAATAAAAGCTGTACACGAAAGTACCATGTATGTTTCAGTACGATGGCCTAGTTCCTTATGTTGACTAGTTCTTAGACTCCCTTAGGTGGTCAACTTATGGAGGTTCTACTGCATATGTTAAATTTTACGTAAGAGGAAAAAATAAAATTTCTAACATGAAATTCATTTAGATGAAATAACACAGGGCCAGGTGCTGTGGCTCATACCTATAATCCTAGTGCTCTGGAAAACTGAGATGGGTGGATTGCTTGAGCTCAGGAGTTCAAGACCAGCCTGAGCAAGAATGAGGCCCTGGCTGTACCAAAAAAGAAAGAAATAGAAAAAATAGCCAGGCTTTATGGCAGGCACCTATAGTCCCAGCCACTTGGGAAACTTGGGAGACAGGGGAATCCCTTGAGCCCAGAAGTTTGAGATTGCTGTGAGGTATGACACTACAGTGCTCTAGCTAGGACACCCGAGTGAGATTCTTGTTAAAAAACAAACAAAAAAACCCCCCAAAACACAGAAGAGTTGAGTTTAAAAATTTTACATTTTGGTTTGGCACCCGTAGCTCAGTGGTTAGGGTGCTGCCACATACACTGGGGCTGATGGGACCTGACCCAGGCCTGCTAAACAAGGAGAATTACAACAAAAAACAAAAAAATAGCTGGGCATTGTAATGGGTGCCTGTAGTCCCAGCTACTTGGGAGCCTGAGGCAAGAGAATTGCTTAAGCCCAAGAGTTTGAGGTTGCTGTGAGCTGAGACACCATGGCACTCTACCAAGGGTGACATAATGAAATTCTATCTCAAACCTTTTTTTTTTTTTTTTTAAGAAACAGTCTGTTGCCCTTGGTAGAGTGATGTGATTATAGGTGTGAACCATTGACAACTCAGAGCAACCTCCAACTCCTGGGCTTAGGTGATTCTCTTGCCTCAGCCTCCCAAGTAGCTGGGACTATAGATGCCTGCCACAATGCCTGGCTATTTTTTTTTTTTTTTTTTAAAGTTTATTTTTATTTTTTTGTTGTTGCAGTTTGGCTGGGGTCAGGTTTGAACTCGCCACTCTCAGTGTATGGGACCAGCACCCTCCTCACTGAGCCACAGGCACCACCCACCTGGCTGTTTTTTTTGTTGCAATTTGGCTGGGGCCAGGTTTGAACCCACCCCGGGTACGGGACCGGTGCCCTACCCACTACCCACACAGGCGTCATCCATTTTTTATTTTTTAATTAAATTTAGTAATTTAATTTAATTGCTTTTTTTTAACTTTTTAATTAAATATGTTTGGTAAGTGGGATATTAAATATTTTAATTCTCTGTAAAGCAGATAATTGAATAGTTTGAGAGATAGTTACTTTGATAGGACTTTGGGAAGGGTATTTGATTCTTCATAATTCTTCTAATCTTAAAATTTTAAAACATTTTATTTCCCAACAGCGTGCTATGGCATTGTTCAAGTACCTACCGGACCATGGTTTTGCAGGAAATGTGAATCTCAGGAGAGAGCAGCCAGAGTGGTAAGGATTATTTATCAAAAGCATTAAGATTCTTCAGTGAGTAGCTTAGGATGCTGCATTCACATTGCAGTTTGAAAGGTTGTCAATTTTTTGTTTAAGTATTGTAACTTAAGGAATTTGGGCCAAATTGTGACTTGGAGAATTAAATATGAGAAACAAATTGAACCAAGTAACTATACTTTGAAAACATAAAGATGTAAAATTGTATTTGGACTTAAATTGTAGTTAAAAAATCAAGAAAGTCTGACGTGGTTTAAAGTTTACATTGACTCACTATGGTTAGAATAGGGTAGTAGAAACATAGGTAGTTACGTTCATGATTCTGCTAGGTTTTGTTCAATGGAACAAAAAAAAAAACCTGAAGAATTTAAGCAGCTATATTTTTACTAGGTCTGCATGTGTATTGTTTGTTTAACTTTGAATACTGGCTGTTTTCTGACAGTCCCCTAAACAAGAAAAACTTCCTTTTTTAGTTGGCTGGCTGCCTCCTTTCTGAACTTTGTAAACCTGTAAAAATGAGAGAGGTATGCTTTTTCTTGGGAGCCAAAAGCATTTTTTCCAATTGAACTTAGGGAAATATCAGGGAGAAATAAGTTTAATTTACTTTAGTCATACAAAAATAATACTGTTTGCTTTCTTTTGTTACTGACTATGGAATTTGATAGAAGGCAGAAAAAAAACATTTCAACTTCTGGGCATATAGCAAAACCAGAACCTTTTGATCAGTAAAAATATGACTGAGTAGCCTATGTATTATAATGAGTCTCAGAGCAATGTTTTTATATGCCTTTGATACGTTTGATGTTTGTGAGAATGTACTATAGCAGAATTACAGCTTTTGTTCTTCTAGCATTAGCATAATGGCATATAGCAAATGTAGGATGAAATAAATCATAAAAATTTTAGGACTTGATGAAGTGCATGTAGATCTACTCTTTGACTTTTTCCTCCTTGTAGCTTGTTACAGTTTGGGGTGGATAGGACACCAAGCAAAGGAATGTGTGCTTTGTAAATAAACAGTTGGGCCTGGTGGCTTATGTGGATTGTAATCTTAGCACTCTGGGAGGCTGTGGTGGGTGGATAGATTGAGCTCCCAAGTTAAAGACCATCCTGAGCAAAAGCGAGACCCTATCTCTACTAAAAGTAGAAAAACTGAGGCAAGAGAATTGCTTGAGTTGGAGGTTGCCGTGAGCTATGACACCATTTACTCTACCTAGGGTGACAGTTTGAAACTTTCTCAAAAAAAAAAAAAAAATTATATATGTATAAGTAAAGACTGACAATGAGATGAGGTTGTTCTAAAGGCCCTTGTAGTAGATTGGAGGCAAGAAAGAAAATAGGAATGTGAGTATCAAAAGAAGGTAAGGCTGGGTGTGATGGTTCACACCTGTAATCCTAGCACTATGAGGCTGAGGTGGGAGGATCACTTGAGCTCAGGAGTTTGAGTCTGAGCAAGAGTGAGGCCCTGTTTCTACTAAAAATAGAAAAAATTAGCCAGGTGTTGTGGCAGGTGCGTGTATTCTCAAGTTTTCAGGAGGCTGAGGCAGGAGGATTGCTTTAGCCCAGAAATTTGAGGTTGTTGTGAGTTAGGCTAGGCTGACACCATGGCATTCTAGCCTGGGCAACAGAGTGAGACTTTGGCTTAAAAAAAAAAAAAAAAAAAAAAAAAGAGATCAATGGAGACTGAATGTCAGCATCATTTGCTGACACTTGTTGCCTATTTTTGTTACTTTATTCTCTCTAAGGATATGGTCAAGGTGAATAGTTATTTTAAAAGATATATTAGGGTGCATTGCCTGTGGCTCAAAGGAGTAGGGCGCCGGCCCCATATGCTGGAGGTAGCGGGTTCAAGCCCAGCCCCCGTCAAAAACTGCAAAAAAATTAAAAAAAAGTGTATTAAGGAGCACGTTATTTCAACTTAACTTGGTGGGATATGGAAGACATTAAAGGTTTTAAAGAAGAGGCAAGCCAGGTTAGGTGGCTCATACCTATAATTCTAACACTTTGGGAGACCTCGGTGGGAGCATCGCTTGAGGTCAGGAATTTGGGATCCACTTGGATAATATCATGAGACCCTGTCTGTAAAAATAAAAAAGTAGGGGCGGTGCCTGTGGCTCGAAGGGGTAGGGCGCTGGCCCTATATGCCTGAGGTGGCAGGTTCAAACCCAGCCCCTGCCAAAAACTGCAAAAAAATAAAAAAAAAAGTAGCTGGTCATGATGGTATGAACCTGTAGTCCCAAGCACTTAAGAGGTTGAGTCAGGGCTGGGTGTAGTGGGTCATGCCTATGATCCTTATAATCTAGGAGGCCTGGAGAGAGGATTGCTTGAGCTCAGGAATTCAAGACTAGCCTAGCAAGAGTGAGACTTCATCTCTACTAAAAATAGAAAAATTAGCCAGGCTTTGTAGCAGGTGCCCGTGGTCCCTGATACTTGAGATGCTGAGGTAGGAGAATTGCTTGAACACAAGAGTTTGAAGTTGCTGTGAGCTATGATGATGACTCCAGAACACACTACTCGGGGCACTCTACCCAGGGCGACAAAAAAAGAAATGTATCAGGCTGGTCGTGGTGGCTCATTCCTGTAATCCTAGCACTCTGGGAAGCTAAGTTGGGTGGATTGCCTGAGCTCACAGGTTCAAGACCAGCCTGAGCCAGAGTGAGACTTCACCTCTAAAAATAGCTGGGTGTTGTGGCAGGCACTTGTATTTCCAGGTACTCGGGAGGCTGAGGCAAGAGAATCGCATGAGCCAAAGAGTT
Source organism: Loris lydekkerianus (assembly GCA_963574355.1). Taxonomy (NCBI): domain Eukaryota; kingdom Metazoa; phylum Chordata; class Mammalia; order Primates; family Lorisidae; genus Loris; species Loris lydekkerianus. The sequence continues at coordinate 8,250 of CAUYPK010131224.1, read as the reverse complement.
TGAGGTTGCTGTGAGCTATGACGCCACAGTACTCTATCAAGGGCAATAAAGCAAGACTCTGTCTCAAAAAAACAAAAAAGAAAGAAAGAAAAAAGAAAAATAGAGTCTGAGTTAGGATCATTTGCACCCAGAAGTTTGAGGCTACAGTGATTTTGCCATTGCAGTCCAGCCTGGGTGACAGAGTGAGACCTTATTTCTTTTTTGATTGAGACAGTCTTATTTTGTCACCCTTGGTAGAGTGCCTTGGCTTCAGCCTAGCTCACAGTAACCTTAAACTCTTGGGTTCAAGGGATCCTCTTGCCTCAACCTCCCGGGTAGCTGGGACTACAGGCTCCCACTGCCATGTCTAGCTAGTTTTTCTATTTTTAGTAGAGACCGGGTGTCTTTTCTTGCTCTGGCTTGTGTCCAACTCCTGAGCTGAAGCAGTCCACCTGACTTGGCCTTCCAGAATGCTAGGATTACAGGCATGAGCCACTGGGCTCAACCTGTAAGACCTCATTTTTAAAAGTAAAAGAAAAGAAAAAGAAAAGATTAAAATAATTATAAAATGTAGGGTTCTTTGTAAGAAGCAAATCTCATTCCAAGCTTACATAAGCAAAGAAAGGATGTTTGTTTCATTCATTCATTCGAAACAAGAGTCTTGGCTCTGTTACTGCGGGTAGAGTGCTGTGGCATTGTCTTAGCTCACAGCAACCTCAAACTCTTGGGCGCAGGGGATCCTCTTGCCTCAGCCTCCCTGAGTTGCTGGGACTATGGTTGCTGGGCATAACACCTGGCTAGTTTTTCTATTTTTACAAGAGATGGGGTCTTGCTCTTGCTCAGGTTGGTCTCAAACTTCTGAGCCCCAGTGCTCTGCTTGCCTGTGCATCCTAGAGTGCTGGGGTTATAGGCATGAGCCACCACTCCAGGCCAAAAAGGATGTTTTATTATGATAATACAAGAGCCTGGAACCTCAACGTGGAAATGTATCCCTGACACAGAAAGGGAATTGAATTAGTCTTAATCTTATTTCTACTTGTGTCTGCATGCCTGCATCATTTCCTTTCTACAGATTTTGTCTGCAACAGTCAATAGCCAACTTTTTGAGTGTTTGCTCTGTTGCAGATACTGTGCTAAATGTTTTATACAGATTCTCTCATTTAATTATCAAATCTGTGAGATAGGTACTGATTTATTCTAGTTTTATGTATAAGGACATCATTGTTTTGAGGGGACTACAAAACTAGTTGGAATCTGGGCTGTGATTAAGCTTTCATCCATCATCTTATATATTGCCTGCTGTGGTCACAGATGACCATACTTCAGCTCCTGATGTTTTCTTTTGTTTTTTTTTTTCTTTTATTATTTTTTTTTGTTGTTCTAGAGGCAGGGTCTGGCTTGTCACCCAGGGCATAATATTGCAGTGGCATAATCATAGCTTACTGTAGCCTCAAAGTGGACTTAAGGAATCTTCTTTTTTAGTGTTTTTTTTTTTTTTTTTTTTTTAATTTTTGACACAGAGTCTCTGTAGCCCTTGGTAGAGTGCTGTATCATCATAGTTCACAGCAACCTCAAAGTCCTAGGTGTGATTCTCTTCCCTCAGCCTCCCAAGTAGCTGGGATTGCAGGCACCCACCACAATGCCCAGTTATTTTTTTTTAGAGACAAGAGTCCTCCTCTGGCTCAGGCTGGTCTTGAACCTGTGAGCTCAGGCAATCCACCTGCCTCGGCTTCCTAAGTGCTAGGATTACAGGTATGACCCACCACACCTGGCCTATTTTTTAGTTTTTTGGTGGAAATGAGATCTTGTTATTGTCCAGGCTGCTTTCAAACCCCTGTCCAAGTAATCCTTCCATCTTGGCTTCTTAGGGAGCTAAGATTATAGCCAACCTGCCTGGCCCTAATGTCTGTTTTTGTATTTAATGAGTATTTGTTCTGAATTACCACAGGGTAAAGTGATCGATTAGAAATTTTATTTACTATGGTGGGGTGTGGTGGCTCATGCCTGTAATCCTAGCACTCTCGGAATCCACCAAGGCTGGTGGCTTGACTGAGCTCATGGGTTTGAGGCCAGCCTGAGCCAGGAGCAAGACCCCATCTCTAAAGGGTTGTGGAGGGTGTCTGCAGTCTCAGCTACTTGGGAGACTGAGGCAAGAGAATTGCTTGAGCCAAAGAGTTTGAGGTTGCTGTGAGCTGTGATGGCAGGACACTCTACTGAGGGTGACTAAGTGAGACTCTGTCTTTAAAAAGAAAAAAGAAATTTTACCTACTTACATACACTATAGTATAACCTCCATAGTTGACCACCTCCCTAAGTTGACCTAATTTTATAGACAGGACATATACCACATACACACCAACTCCCATGTATATGGCTGGTGTACGTATCAGTACGGTAGGCTAGTTTCTCATGTTGACCGCCTCCATATGTTAAACAGTTTGTTATGTAGTCCCTTGAGTGATCAGCTTAGAGTAATTCTACTGCATAATGTCTTTTCTTTCTTTTTATTTATTTATTTATTTATAGACAAAGTCTCACCATGTTCCCCTTGGTAGAGCGCCAAGGTGTCACAGCTCACAGCAACCATCAACTCCTGGGCTTAAGTGATTCTTTTGCCTCAGCGTCCAAAGTAGCTGGGACCACAGGCACCTGCCACAACAGCTGGCTATTTTTTTTGGTTGCAGCCATTGTTGTTGGGTGGGCCTGGGTTGGATTTGAATCTTCCAGCTCAGGTGTATGTGGCTGGCGCCTTAGCCGCATGAGCCACAGGTGCCAAGCCGCGTCACTATTTTTTGTTGCAGTTGTCATTGTTGGTTAGGTGACCCAGGCCAGGCTCGAGCCCACCACCTTCATTGGATGTGGCTGGCGCCGTAACCACTGTGCCACGGGCTCTGAGCCACAGGGGTCCTCAAACTACGGCCCGCGGGCCACATGAAGCTGTGTGATTGTATTTGTTCCCATTTTGTTTTTTTACTTCAAAATAAGATATGTGCAGTGTGCTAGGAATTTGTTCATAGTTTTCTTTTTAAACTATAGTCCGGTCCTCCAATGGTCTGAGGGACAGTGAACTGGCCCCCTGTTTAAAAAGTTTGAGGGCCCCTGCGTCTATTGCATAATTTCAGTGAGATACAAAGGATTTATTTTATTTTACATAATTTAATTTAATTTACTTTTTATTTCTTTGGAGACAGATTCTCACTATGTCAACCTTGGTGGAGTGCCTCAAACTCTTGGGTTCAAGTGATCCTCTTGCTTCAGCCTCCTGAGTAGCTGGTACCACAGGCACTTGTTCCAACACCTGGCTGTTTTTAGAGATGGTGTCTTGTTGCTTAGGCTGATCTCAGACTCCTGAACCAAGCAGTCTACCACCTTGGCCTCCCAGAGTGCTAGGATAATAGGCCTGAGCCACTGTGCCTGGCCCAGGATATTTTATATTTTATTTCATCATCATCATTATTATTATTATTATTTTGCACTTGTTTTTTTGGCTGGGGCTGGGTTTGAACCCACCACCTCCAGCATGTGAGGCTGGTGCCCTACTTTGAGCCACAGGCTCTGCCCCTCATTATTATTATTTTGACACAGAGTCTCACTATGTTGTCCTCAGTAGAGTGCTGTGCCGTCACAGCTCACAGTAACCTCAAACTCTTGGGCTTATGTGATTCTCTTGCCTCAGCCTCCCAAGTAGCTGGGACTACAAGCGCCTGCCACAACACCCAGCTAGTTGTCATTGTTTGGCAGCCCTGGGCTGGATTCGAATCCACCATGTCCCATGTATGTGACTGGTGCCCTAGCTGCTGAACTACAGGTGCTGAGCCAGATATTTTATATTTTAAATGTTCTTTTTTTCCTGTAGTCTCAGCTACTTGGGAGGCTGAGGCAAGAGAATCGCTTAAGCCCAAGAGTTTGAGGTTGCTGTGACATCACGGCGCTCTACCGACGGCGACATAGGGAGACTCTGTCTCAAAAAAAAAAGAAAGTCTCATTTTGTTGTTCTTGGTAGAGTGCTATGATGTCATACCTCACAGCAACATCCAGCTCTCAGGCTCGAGACATTCTCTTGCCTCAGCCTAGTCCCTAGTAGCTGGGACTACAGGTATGTGCTACACCAGGCTATTTTTGGAGGTGGGATCTTGCTCTACCTTACGCTGGTCTTGCACCTGTGAGCTCAGGATTGCCGCCCGACTCGGACTCCCAGAGTGCTAGGATTATAGGTGTGAGCCACACTGCCCAGCCTCATTGACCTCTTTTTATTGCAGTTCTTCCTGGCTTCTTAACGTTGTGAGACAGGAACTGCTGAGTGGAATCAAAACCAAAGTTTTGGGAATTGATTTAAGATTGCATTATATTTTAATGTTTGTTCAATGAAGATATTTGTAGAAATAAATTGGCATATATCTGTAAAACCATATTAATTATATACATATATGTCTGTTTAATTCCACTAATCAGTGTGTTAATATATTTAATTATCATAAATGGTTTTGAATAGTATAGAAGATACACTAAATATCTGTGCATTTCTACCTGAAGGAATGAATGGTAGTCATAATACTTGCTTCAAATCTTGCCTTTTGATTAAAAAGAATAATTAAAAAAAATCTTTTAGAAGTTATGTTGTTGTACTTCTTATTCTCTCCCTAGTCTGAGTCAGCCCTTATTCTTTTATTGTCTGTTGGACCCATCTATGTTTTAATGCCTAAACTATGTCTCTGTCTATCTCCATTGTTTTATTCTTTTTATCTGAGTTTTAGTGTTCTGTCACAGAATGTATTACAGGTTATTTAATTCCCTTATTGAAGGCTCACTGCCTGTAGCTCAAGCAGTTAAGCCGCCAGCCACATACACTAGAGCTGGTGGGTTTGAATCCAGCCTGGGCCTGGTAAACAACAATGACAGCTACAACCAAAAAATAGCTGGGCGTTGTGGCAGGTGCCTGTAGTCATGTCATAGGGTGGCAGCTTGAGGCTCTGTCTCAAAAAAAAAAATCCTCTTATTGTCATTTGAGTTTCTAATTTTTTGAAATCTCAAATAGTGCTGCAAGGAACATTCTTGTAAATATAATGAGGACTTTTGAAAAAAATACAGTCTTCAGGTAGTGCCTGTGTCTCAGTGAATATGGCACTGGCTCCATATACCGAGAGTGGCAGGTTTGAACCTGGCCCTGGCCAAACTGCAACAACAAAAAAATAGCCGGTGTTGTGGCGGGCACCTGTAGTTCCAGCTACTCGGGAGGCTGAGGCCAGAGAATTGCCTAAGCCCAAGAGCTGGAGGTTGCTGTGAGCTGTGACGCCATGGCACTCTACCAAGGGGTGACAAAGTGAGATTCTATGTCTTTAAAAAAAAAAAAAAAATACAGTTTGAGAATCTATGTTAATAGGCAAGTTAAATTTGATTATAGTAATGACAGATATATTTTGACCTACTAACAAGATCTTATTTTCTCTCATCTGTTTACCTTTATTTTCCTTCATTTTTTGTCCTTTGATTGGAGTGATTTTTTTTTTTAATTCCCTTTTTTTAATTCTCTGATTTTGAGGTTATATGCTCTATTTGTTTTCCTTTAGCGAGTGCCTTTAAAATTTTAATGCATATTCTTTGTTTTTCTGTGAGTTGAAAATTAATATCTGTACTCTTTCTGAACAAAGCAAGGGTTAGGATGCCTTGCTTCTTTTTATACTCTTGGCCTTCAAAATCTATGTTGTTGTTATCTTTGTTAATTCTACTTATTTTTAATCTCCTAAATTAATTATTGTGGTTATTTGAAGTATTTATAATTTAAACTTAACATTACTAATGTTTTTGTTCTACCCAGGTTTTTGTTTCCTTATTGCTTTTGGGTTTATTTTCCTTTGTTTTAAAGTTTGTTTTTTTTTTAATTTAGAGTCTATGAATAGAAAATAAGGAAGAAAGCTATATTAGTTTTTTTATGTCTAAGGATTTCATTAATATCCTCTTGTATACTAGTCTGCATTCTAGTATAATAGCTGTTTTCCTGTAAGTAAAGGTTTTGTTCTATTAATAGTTTGTCTTCTGGTATTTGTATTGATTTGTGCTAATAGGAAATCGGTTGGCAGTCTGTTTAACCTGTTTGAACCTTTGTGTGCTTTTCAATCTGAGGACTCATTATCGTTCTAATTTGGAATATTTTCTATTTCTCTTAAGTATTGTCAGCTTCTCTGTTACTTAAGTGTGGGATTTTGATTCTGTTTTCCATGTCTTTTAATTTGTCTTTAATATTTTCTGTTTTATCTCTGTATTAAGGATGATTATCTTTACATCTATTTTTATTTATTTATTTATTTATTTTTTTTAGAGACAAAGTCTTTGTTGCCCTTGGTAGAGTGCTATGGCGTCACAGCTCACAGCAACCTCCAGCTCTTGGGTTTAGGTGATTCTCTTGCCTCAGCCTCCCGAGTAGCTAGGACTACAGACACCTGCTATGACGCCCGGCTATTTTTTGTTGTTGCAGTATGGCTGGGGCTGGGTTTGAACCTACCACCCTGGGTATATGGGGCCAGCGCCCTACTCACTGAGCCATGGGCGTTGTCCATATCTTTATTTTTAGATAGTCTTACTGTGTCACCCTCTATATAGAGTGCTGGGGCATCATAGCTCACAGTAAGCTCAAACTCTGGGGCTCAAGTGATCCTCTTGTCTTAACTTCCTGAGTAGCTGGGATTACAGGTGCCCTCCATAAGGCCTGACTAGTTTTTCTATTTTTAGTAGACACATGGTCTTACTCTTGCTCAGGCTTTGGAACTCCTCAGCTCAAGCAGTCCGCCCATCTCAGTCTGCCAGAATGCTAGGATTATATTTTACTAGTGCATATCACTTGTTCTAATTTCTGTATAAGCTTTTTAGCTTGTATACTTTAAAACAATAGCTGGCCTTTTTTTTTTTTTCCCTTACTGCTTCATTCATATTATCTAATATTTGATTTTAAATTCAGCTTAGTAGCCTAAGTTCCTGTACCTTTGAAAGAGCTGATTTAAAGTTAACACATTTGGTGGCTTGGTGCCCGTAGATTAGTGGTTTTGGTGTTGGCCACATACACTGGGGCTGGTGGGTTCGAACCTAGCCTGGGCCTGCTAAACAATGACAACTACAACAAAAAAAACCAGGCCTATGGTTGGTGCCTGAAGTCCCAGCTACTTGGGAGGCTGAGGCAAGACAATTACTAAGCCCAGGAGTTTGAGGTTGCTATGAGCTGTGACACCACAGCACTCTACCAAGGGCAACATATTGAGACTCTGTCTCAAAAAAAAGAAAAAAAGAAAAAAAGAAATTAGGGCGGTGCCTGTGGCTCAAGAGTAGGGTGCTGGCCCCATATACTAGAGGTGGCAGGTTCAAACCCATCCCTGGCCAAAAACTGCAAAAAAGAAAGAAAGAAAGAAATTAATGAAGTTAACAGACTTGGTATTTGCCATCATAGACCAATTACAAATAGTTTTCTTTCTTCTTTCCCTTTTTCTTCTCTTCTGCTCTTTCTCTTCCCTTCATCTTCTCTTCATCATCTTTTCCTTCTTGACAGAGTCTTACTCTGTTGTCCCAGGATAGAGTGCCCTAAGATTAGCCCAGCTCACAGCATCCTCAAACTCCTGGATTCAGACAATACTCCTACCTTAGCATACTGAGTAGCTGGGACTACAGGCATCCGCCACAACACCCAGCTAATCTTTCTATTTTTTAGTGGAGATGAAGTCTCACTCTTGTTCATGGTGATATCAATGTGCTGAGCTCAAGGGATCCTTCTTCCAGGGCTTCCAAGAGTGCTAGGGTTATAGGCAAAAGCCACTGTGCCTGGGCAAATAGCCATTTCTTTCTTTCTTCTTTTTCTTTCTTTCTTTCTTTTTTTTTTTTTTTTTAATTAAGTCTTTTGTACATAGATCATAAATATACTTATGCCCATTTCAGTGAGTTGATTATTTGTACAAATTGGAGTGCTTACATCATACTAATCAGCATAGTGTTTATCTCATTTACCCAATTATAGCATTAGGACATTTGTGTTCTACACGATAGAACCAACTTGTACTTGCAATGTGCTCCATAGTTGTGGTCCCCCTACTGTCCCCTACTGTCCCTCCTACTCCCTCCCCATCCCTCATCCTCCCCTTTCCTCCTTCATCATAGCCTAAAGTTGTGTTTCATTTTTCATATGCAAGTGTGAGTTATTATAAATTGGTTTCACAGTAGTACTGAGTACATTGGATACTTTTTTTTTCCATTCCTGAGATACTTTGCTCTTCTTTTTTCTTTTTTGCTTTC
>CAUYPK010131223.1:0-12264 GCA_963574355.1 Loris lydekkerianus | reverse complement strand
GATGTGCGTTCTTCAACCTTCTCTCTTGGTACAGCTCGAATCCTCCAGGTTACTTACTAAATTTCCATCCCTTAACTCTCCTTCTGGACGGGAGCCTCTGTGGAAAGCTGGCTTCAGTCCGCCATCTTGTCTCCTCCCCCCAGCTTGACTATTTTCATAAAACGGGCACAGAGACACAAGGAAAGAGCCCCATGTGGGGCTTGGGGTTAGGCCACCGAGATCCAGGCAGCACAGGGATTGCCGGCAGACTACCAGGAGCCAGGCAAGAAGCAGGGGACAGGTTTCTCCTCACAGCCCTCCAGAGGAACAACCTGCAGACACCTTGAATTCAGACTGTTAGCACCCACAGCTGAGAGATAATACACTTCTGTTATTTAAGCCTTCTCTTCTATGGCATTTTGCTAGGGCTGCCCTAGCAGACTAACACAACCCTGAGCCCAGGAGCTTTGGCTCTTGAGCACAATTCTAAGGGCCTTATTCCCAGCAAGACAACACCCTGATATGGGGCCGATGAAGACAGTTATGCACCACTGTGTGTCAATTATGACTATTTTTATTGTGACTATTTGTATTTCTCATGTACTGCCCACCCTGTGGGGTAAGCCCCAAGGTCAAGCAGCTGTTAAATGGGAGAGTCAGGATGTTAAACCAGATTCCTTGACTGCAGGCATGGGTTTAAACACTGCTCTCTAACATCTGTGAGTACAAGTATCCAGTAGGTCTTACTCTGTAAGGCAGAGTTTATTAATATCTGCACTGTGGAAATTTTGGTTGGAAAATTCCATGTGTGGGAGGGGGCTGTTCTGTGCACTGTGGAGTGTTTAGCCACAGCTGTGGCCACCAGCACTCATTCCTCCCCCCAACTCAGCACTAGTGATGACAACCCAAAATGTCTCTAAACTTTGCCAAATGTCTTTTGAGGGTCAAAACTGACCCCAGCAGAGACCTGAGGGATGTCCAGCTGGTCCAGGGAAAGGCTGTGAGGTGAGTGGGGCATTGCAGAGCCTGTCCAGTCTGGTGGGGAGAGCTTCAAGCTCTTGCGGGCACTGTGGCTCCAGGTGAGGGGCAGGGAAAGCACAGAGCAACCATCCTCAGGCGGCGAGGGCACTTCACATTGTTGAATGCTTGACAGCGGCATGAGGGACTAGAAATCAAGGCTGGGGTTCCGTGGCCAATTCTGATTACCATTTGTCCGTGCTGTCATAAATCTGTAAAGTCAGGATCAGGACAGTTAAGATCTGGCAAAGATCCAGGAGTAGGGGAGACAGAACTAGTTTATTTCTTTAACTCCCTTTTTAGTTCATGTCTTATGCCCTGTTAGCATGGGACGATAATGAGGGGTCTGGGTTCTGCTGTGCTATGACTGGGAAACCTTGGGCCTGTGTCTTAACATACCCAAGTCTCGGTTTTCTTATATGCACAATAGGACTAACAACACCTCATGCCTTCAGGGGTCACCATGGGGATTAAACAGTTCAATGCATTTGAAGGGCTTGGTGCATAGTACGAGCTCATCAAAGATGTAGCTTCTGCGATGTCTCTTTTCCAATGGGGGAGTGAGGTTACAGTGACACAACATGTCAAGTTCTTCTCAATCGGGGTGATATTCTTTGCTGTGATAGGAGCCAACCTGTGCCTTATAGAATGTTGAGCAGCATCCTAGGTCTCTGCCAGGGTCCCGCCCTGAGGGCAGTGTCCGCTGAGACCTCTGGAAAGTGGCAGTGATTGACTGAAGAAATATAGAGTTAGAAGCAACGGTAAAGAAAGACAAGAGACATAGAGTAGAATTAAAAGTGGAAGCTCAGGGGTCCATTAACCATTGTGGGATTCCAGCAATGGCCCAGAGTGTTTGCTCCACCCTGATTTTATTGGAGTCTATTTGCCCAGATGAGGGAGGGAACAAAGATGTCAGCAGTTTCTCAGATTGATCATATCATCTCCTATTGTTGTTATTATTAACCTTAAAGGTAGCCTTCAATAATCTGAAATCTGAGCCTTGTATTTGGAAAGCCTCCTGCTTGAGATCATACACACAGATTTCTAGGGAGGTGTTAAGCTCCCCTAGTTCTAGAAAACGCCACCAGCACTAATCTGCTCTGTGGGATGGGTGGGAGGGAGACATTTTCCTCCCATCACCACCACAGAGGATTTTCCTCTGCTATACGGGATATAAGCTCTTCTGCCCATATCTCAGGGCTTGAGCTACCCCCTTGGTCTCTGCCCCAGGCAAACGCAAATCTCCACAATGGCTATCTGCTTTGCCTGTTTAATGGGCAGGAAATGCCCCAGAAGATGTATCTTTTGTTAGGACTTGTCATAGCCTCTATCTACTATGACCATTATTCTCCTCAGAGTGCTCACAGACCCAGCAGGGTGTTTGTAAGCTGCATCCCCAACAGGCTAGAATTTCAGAAAAGGCAAGAAGCTTGCTAGCAATGGCTAGCTTAAACGTAAACTAGCTGACTTTTCTTTGTTCTGACTCACTCAGCTTACTTTTTAGTTTTCCTCTTTTCCTGGGGATGCTTTCCTTTGCCAAAAATGGGGTGTTTCGTCCCCATTCTCCCAGCAGTCTCTCCACTGTCTGCCAGTAACACCCCCTTCCTCAGGCCCATGATTTTCTTTTTTCTTTTTCTTTTTTGAGACTCTGTCATCCTGGTGCCGTGGCCTCATAGCTCACAGTGAGTTCAAACTCTTGTGCTCAAGTGAACCTCTTGTCTCAGCCTCGCAAGTAGCTGAGACTTAGGTCAATGATTTCCTACGGGTATGCCAGGGCACACTGGTGTGCCATGAGGGGATCTTAGGTATGCCATGAAAATTTTTAATGATCAGTAATGGAATTATTTTCAAAAGAAGTTCATGGCTTGGTGCCTGTAGCACAGTGGTTACAGTGCCAGCCATATACACCAAGGCTGGGGGGTTCAAACCCAGCCCAGGCCAGCTAAACAACAATGACAACTATTATAAAAAATAGCCGGACATTGTGGCAGGCACCTGTAGTCCCAGCTACTTGGGAGGCTGAGGTAAGAGAATTGCTTAAGCCTAAGAGGTGGAGGTTGCTGTGATCTGTGACGTCATATCACTCTACTGAGGGCAACATAGTGAGACTCTATCTCAAAAAATAAATAAAATAAAAGAAGTTCAAAGCACAGTAAGTATGTTCTTTTTTTTACTTTTTTTTTTTTTGATAGACATAATTTAAGTGTACGTCTGACATTTAACTATAGGTTCAAGTGTGCCATGAGATTAAAAGACTGAAAAACACCACGTCTACTGTGACAACCAAAATTGTCTGAGGACATTGTGGAACATTCTTGGGGAAAAGAATTGTCCTGAGATGAAAACTAGGTAATAAGCTCCTCTAGGCCCTTCTAGTCACAGTGCAGAATACAGCATCAGTATTATCTGGAAGTTTCTTAGACATACATCTCAAGGCCAAACTCAGACTCACTGAATAGAGCCTGCCTTTCAGCAAGATCCCCAGGTGACTCAGGTACTCATGTGCATACCAATTTTATAGGGCAAGGCTTTCGGAAATAGACTGTGTCATACCAATCTCTAAATCCATGGGATATGACACAGAGTAGACACTGGGTTAGTTAAATGAATGAATAAACAACTTGTGGCAAAAAATGGAGACTCTTCCCTTAAGATTCTAATGGTTATCCACATTCTCCCCCGAGCTTTCCAGCTCCTATCCAGGGTTGAGATCAGGTGGTGAGAGATCCAGGAGAGATCAAGTGGTTTCACCAGGCACCTTAGTTCATTTGAGCCTCCCCTGCCCACAATCAGTATGAAGTGGGGTGGTGGTTGGGCAAGCAGCCGGGGGAAGAGTTAGAAAGTCTTTGCAGTAGGCCCCCAGCCTCCCAATGGAGCCTTCTTCCTCTCTTTCTCCCTAGAGACTCCAACAGAAATGGGCTGGGGTAGGGACCTTGAGTGAGTTATTTTTAAATGCTTCCCACACCCTATCTGTGATGCTGAGGGACTAAAGCATATTAAATTGTGCCTTCTTATCATGCTTTTTAAAAGCTTATATTGTAATGAGTTTATAAGAGAATGCATCAGAAGCAACTTCAGATATGGTATTTTCAGAATTTGCCTCGGTCTCTGAAAGTGCAGCAAAAGGAAACAGGGAAAGAGAAGGAGCATTTCTTACGGTGGGTGGGAGGAGGAGTCCCAGATGAGGGGATGATGCATTCAGCTTTGTAAATACTCTTGATCATGGGCCAAGGGCTGGGGACTTGGAGTTTGTGCACAAAGGCAATTCACAAAGCCCCTTCACAAGCCTCAAGCCTGAAATATCGAGCAAAATTGCAGAGATTGAACTCTAACACCTCGAGTAACCAGCATCACATTTTAATAGGGCTTGTGATATGTGCCGAGCCAGTTTCAAAAGGAAATGTGCTCCAATAAGTACTCCTGATGATGGTGATGAGAATTATCCTTCAGTGTGGATAATTCCATCGCGGGGGAAGGCATGATGAGAGGTGCAGGGAGAATGAGAGTGGTTCCCTGCTTGGAAATACATTTTCTGTTGGTGGTGTGAGAGCTGTGTGTGTTGCAGAGATGCAAGAAGCATTTAAAGTCTGAGCAGACTCCGTGACAACTTCAAACAGAGGCTTGGCTGAAATCCCTCCCGGACTCTGCAGCCATCTCAGCGTGGACGAGGTATTATCAACTCCTGATGAAGATTGATTTTAAAATAACTGGGTTCTCAAAGATCCTCATTCTGGAAATCAATTAGATTAATCGGCCTTGTAAAACGACCGTGTGGAATGTGTTTCAAGGTTACTGGGGAAATTCTGCAGCCATCAGCATGATTAGCTCGCTAAGTGTGATGTGGCCCGTGTTACTGATACATTTGATTTGGTTTACGGTGTGAATTTGTGATGGAGCTGAGTTACTGTCTCCCACAGTGAGGTGGATAGGAATGTTGGTCAGAGTTGTAAGGTGCAAGCAATAGTAGGAGACTGGGGGTGATGTAGGGAGAGCAGGAATTGCTGAGACAGAGGAGGAGCCCACAAAATCAGAGGATCAGTGCCCCCAGATCATACCAGTGAACTAATCCTGGGAAGATGTGATTGCCCTAGGGTCTGGCCATGTCTCTGCTGCTTTGTGCATGATCCTCAGTTCAGAGTCTGGTGTGAGTATGTCACATTGGTTGAGTGGAGTCAGGTGCTTGCACCATAGCTGCAAAGGAGACTGGGAGAGGGAATACCTGGCATTTTCAGCTTTAGTGGTTGGTGCTGGGCTCAGTCATGTACCAAGTCACATGCAGTAGGGAATTAATTAATTTATTTATTTGAGATAGAGTCTAACCCTATTGCTCTGGATAGAGTGCCATAGCATCATCCATAGCTCACAGCAATCTCAAACACTTGGCCTCAAGAGATCTTCCTGCCTCAGCCTCCCCAGTAATTGGGACTACAAGCGCCTACTATGACGCCTGGCTACTTTTTATATTTTTAGTACAGATGGGGTCTCGTGCTTGCTCAGGCTGGTCTTGAGCTCCTGAGCGCAAGCAACCCACCCACCTTGGCCTCCCAGAGTGCTAAGATTATACACAGGAACCACCATGCCCAGCCACAGTACGGAACTTATTGAATGCAAGAAGGAGGCTACATATCTGGGTGTCCACAGAAAATAACATATTTTCAGCATAATGGAATAGGTATTCATTTAGTCACTCAGAAAATATTTATTGAGTGTTTACTAAGAGCCAGTTCTGTGTGCCTGGGAAATCACAGTGGAAAAACAACAACAACAACAAAAACCAGACAAAAATAACTACCCTCATGGGGCTTACATTCTATTGGGGAGAGACAAAAAAAAGTTATAGAGATGTGCTGACCAATACAGCAGCTGCTAGCTACATGCAGCTATTTAGATTTTAAAATATTACAATTAAATAGAATTAAACATCCAGTTCCTTAGTCATAGTAACCACATGTGACTAGTTACTGTTTTGTACAGCTCATCAACTGGAAGTCCCAAATCTCTTGTGAAGATCACCTAAATTATCCAAGTTAAGCATGGGAGAAGTTGTGAATATGATCTCAGACCACCATTCCTTTCCAGCCGTGGGCTTGTGAAACTAAAGAAACAAGTGATCTGCTTCCAAAATGCAGTGGTGGGACAGACATGGGGTAAGAGTTTATAGGAATTCAGATTCAACAATGTAAGAAAATAAAAGGTGAAAAGGAATCATTAGCCTGAAACAGTTTATTAATCCATCTGGGTAGATTCCCTGTTTTAAGCTTTGCACCTCTACCTTCTGGGCTCACAACTCGAGCCTGAGGCTCATTCTTCGTTTGTTATGAAAGGTTCATGTGTTTCGTAGCTCATTAGTCTGGGTGTTTCTTCACTGTAGGATTTGGGAAGACTGAAAGCTGCCTGTTAACTTTGTATCCTCTCTTTCCCTATCAGTCCAAAATGGAAGTGTTTCTTCTGGTGTAGATTTCTCAAGAACTTTGCATATCTCCCAAGCATGTTACCAAGATTCAGTGCATTAGACAAGAGGCTTGTCCGCAGACATTTCTGAGATAATATCTAATTTGGGCTATTGGCTTGGCGCCCACAGCACAGTGGTTATGGCGCCAGCCACATATACCAAGGTTGGCGGGTTTGAACCCGGCCCAGGATAGCTAAACAACAACAACAACTACAAAAATAAAAAAAAATAGCAGGGCGTTGTGGTGGGTGCCTGTAGTTCCAGCTACTTGGGAGGCTGAGGCAAGAGAATCGCTTAAGCCCCAGAGTTTGAGGTTGCTGTGAGCTGTGACTCCACCGAGGGCAATATAGTGAGACTCTGTCTCAAAAAAAAAAAAAAAAAAAAAAAAAAAAAATGGGGGTTATTGCTGAGATGGTTGATTGAAGGGGATTATGAGTCATACTCTAATCTCTTCAAAGAGCCTCTTCAGTGACTGAATACTCTGAAATGTTGATCTTTGTGATGAATTAACAAAGGGTGGTACAGTCACATACTTAGATTTTTCTCTAGAGCACCTTCTCCTAACAGGGAATCTCTCAATGTTGGCATCTTTTGCCATCTGGGTAGGCTGAAAAGTTCCCAAATCATTAAGCAAAAGTTCATTTTTGTTGAGCCATTCTTCTCTCAATTTATATCTCTCCTCTAAGATTTTACTATAGGCATGATGAAAAAACAAGGTTGCACCTTCAACGCTTTGCTTGGAAATCTCCTAAGCTAAATATCCAAGCTTAGTGCTTACAAGTTCTGCTCTGCACATAATAGGAACACATTCTGCTAAGCTTGCTGTGACTGTGTAACAAGAATCATCTTTCCTCCGGTTTTAAATAACGTGTTTCCCATTTCCTTCTGAGCACTCCCTGCAAGCCTCCTAAATGTCCGTATTTCTCATACTTCTTCTAGCAATCTGTTCATGTTGATTTTGGTATTCTCCAAGACAATTTAGGTTTTTCTGTGATGCTTTTCACTTCCTTCTGAGTTCTCACCAGCGGAGCAGTTAGCTTCCATGTATCCACTAACAATCTGTTCAAGGCAATCCAGGCTTCTCCTACCATACATCTAAAAATTCTTCTAATCTCTACTCATTGCCCAATCCAAAGCCAATTCCACATATTTAGATATTTGTTACAGCAGCACTTCACTTCTTAGGTCCCAAAACCTGAATTAGTTTTCTGTTGCTATTATAACAAATTACCGTAAACTTAGTGGCTCATATCAACAAAAATTATCATCTTGTGGTTATTTAGGTCAGACATCCAGCTTGGGTAGGTTGAAATCAATGTGTTGGCAGAACTTCCTTCGTTACAGGAGGCTGGAGGAAGGAATCTGTTTCCTTGCTCACTTGGGTTTCTGGAAGAATTCAGTTCCTTGTGAGTGTAGGGACCAAGGGACCTATTTTCTTGCTGGCTATAAGCTGAAGGTCATTCCAAGCCTGTAGAAATCATCACAATTCTATATCTCATAGCCTCCTATTTCTGTCTTC
This sequence comes from Loris lydekkerianus, assembly GCA_963574355.1. NCBI lineage: Eukaryota > Metazoa > Chordata > Mammalia > Primates > Lorisidae > Loris > Loris lydekkerianus. The sequence goes on along the minus strand of CAUYPK010131223.1, from coordinate 4,297 downwards.
AAAGCCAGTGGTGGCAGATTGAGTCTTTTTTTGTGTTACATCTCTTTGACTTTTCTCTGACCTAGTTGAGAAAGGTGTCTTCTGCTTTTAAAGATGCGTGTCATTAGACTGAGCTCACATGGATAATCCAAGTTAACCACCTTCTCGCAAGCTCTATGCCCTTAATCTACAAAGTCCCTTCTGTCATGTACGGTAACATATTCACAGCTTCTGGAGATTAAGATGTGTATCTCTTCTCCCTATCATAAGAGTTATACAATTTTCCCTTACTAAGAGCTGCGACTATTAGATAATAAGTTCAGGTTAAGAGTCACAGAGATATGAGAACTTCTCCATATCTTTGGTGACATACTAGCCAGGGGCCCCAGAGGAGACATATCCTGACTCCACAGGCACAAAGCTGTAGTTTAGTGGAGCAGGGACATTGGTGGAGGTATTAGTAACTGGAAAGTGTGTACACTAAGGGAGAGGGTGAAGATGTAGGGCTTAGAGGTTAAGGACCTGAACTTGTCAGCTAAGTATGAGTTCAAATGCCAGCCCCCCCACTTGACATTGAACAAAGTAATTAATCCCTTTGAACCTTGGTTTTCCCATGTCTAAAACAGAGATAATGAAAATACTATCAACCTAAATAACAAATAGTGAAAGGCTTCCTAAAAAATGACATTTATTTGGGAATAGCGCATTGAAACAGGAATGCCATAGTAAAACGTGTGCATATTCAAGGAGGTAGAAGACAAAGGTTTTAGAGGAAAAAGGAAGATTACATAATTGTTTTCAGATAATTATCTCGGAGGTAAGGATCAATAAACAAAGGCAATGCCAACCTGAGTTAGGACAGGCAGTTGCTAGGTAGACGCCCTCACAGAAATATTTTTTTTGTGTGTGTGTGTGTGAGGTTGCAATGGCCCTTGTGCAGGCTTGTATTTTTTGCAGTGTTATTTGTGATAGCTGTTCTTATCAGGTGTTTATGCATTAAAATCCTCTCTTCATGGCCTTCCATGGCTATATTTCTCAGGATTTTTTTTTTCTTTTTCTTTTTTCATTTTAACAAAAGTGACTCATTTCGTTTCTGCCAATTTTCACAATACTTTCATCCGTGGTAACTATCGGATCAGCAGAATGAACTGTATGTAACTCTTAGCACCATGTCTACTACACACAGATGGCTTTATGAGAGGCCTTGAAAAACAGGTTGGGAGATGGATGCTGATTTTTGAGACTTCTTCATGCCTCCAGGGGGCTCATAGTCCTCAGACACTTGTGGTCCCAGGTGCTTGTTTCAGGGGACATGATTGAAAAAAAAAAGGTCCAGGGGAAGCCCAGGAGATGGAATAAACAGCTTAAGAGCTTCATCCCCAAGGGAGATGCGGAAGAATCATTCTGTATCCCGACTTGTTCATTTTTAAAACCCTGTTCTAAGGGAATGGTGGAAACAGTTAATTTGTAAGCATGAGAAGACTGTGAGAATTTTTTTTTTTTCCGTTTTTCCTTTCCCCTCCCACATTATGTTCTTCTGTTGGGCAATACAAAAGAAACTAAAATCAAACTTTGAATTCTACTTAGATATATTTTTTTAAGCATTATAATCTTGGAAACTTGGGTTTATAATTGGAAAAGTAACACGAAATCTTGAAAATGACTTTATTTTGGTCACAAGGGAAGTAGAAACTTAACGTTTAAGAGGTAAACAAGTATTTTATGCATGTTTCAAAGAAGGTTTTGGCTTTGACAGGCTAACATTATTTTTGATTGGGAAAAATTATATTTTAGCATTTAACCAAGATCAAAGTGTGGCGTTACTTCTTTTTTTTCCGGTTCTCATTTCTGCCAATCTTCCTGGATGGAAGGCAGCTCTTTTTCCAAAGCCAAGAGAGAAATAAGGATGAAGGCGTTAAATAGCAAAGTGCTGAACAGTGAAATACAGGAAGCTGAAGCCATTTTTAAAGGCAAAAGAATCTGCTATCTTAGATACTGTTTGTCACTGCTAGAATACTGGTTTGTTTATGCTTTTGAGTATAGGATTCTGGAAATTACTAGCTGTAGCCTGAAGACTGTTAATAGCTACACTTAGGAGAAGGAAGGTGGAATAAATAAGTTGAGTTGCTTTTACTAATACACAGCTTCTTAGAGATGATGTATATTATGAAATATCAAGAGTGGGTCAAAGTAGTCAAAATATCTCCAGTTATTTGTGGTTACTTGACCACAGAATTTCCTACATTTGTTTGTTGGTTCGTTTAACACGTGGTGCACTTATTAACTCTTTGTGTTCCAAAGCTAACTTTGATTAACAGCACACATTTTTCCATGGAGAAATTTGGTTGAATTTGAATGAAGTTTTTTGGTAAAACCTGGGGAAATCCACAGTGACTAATCTTGAGTGGAATTTCTCAAAGTGTGGCTCATTGAACCCCTGTACCACAATCACCTAAAGAATTTATTAAAAATATGGATTTCTAGGTCTTAGAGTGATTGTCTGAGAATTGTCGGGGGTAACATCCTGAACTCTGAATTTTGAAAACCACTCTAGGTCTTTACTGCTAAATGTGTTGTCTGTAAATAGCACCAGAATCTCCCTGGGAGCTTTTAGAATGTGGAATCTCAGCCCCATTCCAGTTGTGCTGAGTCTGAGTCTGCATTTTTAACTGAGTATGTATACATTTAAGACAACAAGCTCTGGATTAGAGAATAAAGCATCTAAGTTTACTATGTATCTTGCTTTAATTCTTTTTGTCTTTATATCTCTAATTATGTATTTTATTTAAAGAACAAAGAATTCCATTTTAGTTTTAAGAAATGACAATTGAAGGGAGAGGTGTTGGTGATCTCTCTTTGTTGACTATTCTGTAGCAAACATTGCTGTTAAGATCAGTACTGCAGTTAAGTTGCTATGAGAATATATACTGAATTTGTTCAAACTGTCCAAAGAAAACAGCCTCTTCCAGGCTGATCTTATTTCACACTTATGGACATGATGGTAGCTGTCAGGTCTGCAGTGTGGGATGTCTGTCAAGAGTAATTGACTCCATATAGCTTAATCCTTTCTCCCCCTTGTATGCCAACCCATGAATTGCTTATAGTCATCTCAATTTACTAACTCAGATATTGATTTTACTGAATACAGGCACCTTGCATTTCAATCTAGGAAAACAATGGAAGGATAGATTTTAAGTGGATAAAAAGACCACTGGACACTTCTGCTGTCATTTATAAATGCATTGATTTTTAGCAGGCAGAATCAAAACCATCAGTTTGAAATACTAGTTTCATGAGTTTTTAGTAAGCAGGCCACAAATGTGCTTTATTTCTTTGTAGGCTCTATGATTTGGTGCTTTACCCTACATGTTAATTAATAAGGCAGCATCCCATAGGTTCAGAGTCTACTCAATGATCCATTCCAGGGAACATAACTCAGTAGTTAAAAATTATTTTAAGAGCCACTCATAAGGATTATGAGTACCTGGTACTTACCCATAGCTAAGAATAATGCTTATTTCCATCTGTTGAAAAAGAAAACCTCAGTGTTTATGAGACATTGGGTAAAGTACTCATTTGGTTCTTGCTTTGGATAGTGAAAAATAATTAGTCTTAGACTAAACGTGGCTCTGGTCTCATCTAACAAATCTTAAAAGTAAGACTTAAAGGGATCAACTTGTTTCCAAGTAACTTAATTGCACCACAGAATAAAGGTCAAGAATATTTTTAAGAATTCCAAAATATCCATTCCAAACAAGTTGTAAGGAAGCATGAGAATACAACTCAAAATGAGATAAATTAGTTGAAACTAGTACAGAAATGACACAAATGTTAGAATCAGCATAGAAGGACATGTTTTAAAAAATTAAATAGAAAAAATAATTAAGTGGAAACATGGAAGACATAGAAAAAGACCATATCAAAACTCTAGAGTAGAAAGCTATAATATCTGAGACATAAATATAATAGATGAGATCAACAACAGATTAGACATTGCACATACACAAAAACGATTAGTAAATATGTTGACATAGTAATAGAAACCATGCAAAATTAAATACATAGAGAAAAAATAATAATGGAAAAATATAAACACAGTACTAGTGATCTCTGGGACAACTTCAAAGAATCTATTATATGTATAATTGGAGTAGAGGTATGAAGGAGAGGGATGAACTGAAAAAAATATTTGGAGGTAATGGTTCAAACTTTTCCACATTTAATGAAAACCATAACCCAGAGACCGAAGAAGCTCAGTGAACACCAAGCAGAAGAGACATGGACTGCAATAAACATTCTGGTACAAATATCTTTGTTA
>CAUYPK010131222.1:0-20570 GCA_963574355.1 Loris lydekkerianus | reverse complement strand
AACAGACAAACACTCACACAAAAGCATATAATTTTAACAATAATATATTAAACACATAATATAACATGCTCAGTCAGGTGTTTTTTGTTACCTTGTTGGAGCTGCATGCGGCTCGAGAGCCGCGTGTTCGCCACCCCTGCTGTATGGCATAGTGACTTCGCCAAACAAAGTGAGTAGGAAGGACCAGGGATTTGTCCACATGGGCCAGGGCTTCCCTTCTCTTTCTGCAGGTGAAGCCCCCTGTTTCCCTGCAGGGCTGAGTAGCTATGGTCTCCCTGGCCTTGTCTTGGAAAGGGGCACAGAAGTGGGGAGTGAAGAGACCTCATTTTCTCTCTTCTCACTTTCTATCCGTAAGGCAGGGATGATGGTCTCTATCACCATGGTGATGGCCATGGCATCCCCGGAGGGGCTCCACTGAGGCAGGATAGACACTAAGCGGGAGGAGGAACACTCAGAGCGCCCCTTGGTACCCAACAGGAGGAGCAGGAATAGTCAACCAGGCCACGGAGACCGACGTGGCTGAAGAAGCAAGTTGCCAAGTGCTGGATAGAGGGTGGATGTGGGCAGACTGCCTGGTTCAAATTCAAAGCCAGTTCTTACCCACTGGGTACTCTCAGCAAGCCCACTAGTGTCTTCAAGGCTCAATTTATCCTTTAAAATAGTGTAGGGCTATTAGGAGAAAGGAGGATGGGTGAATGTTAGCCCATGTGTTATGCTAGGGCAGCAGGCCAGGGATGTGGCCTCAATGAGCAACTAAAGCTCCACCTGCTTCCTGCCTCCCCAAGAGGGAGTCGTCAAGGGGCCACATTCTCAGAGCTTTGTAAGATCAACCTTAAGTCACAGCACTGGAATGGGGACCCTCCCCTTCAGAAACACTTCCAGGAAAGACAATTTCACAGCTCTGCAGGGCCTGCCAACACAGCCCCCACCCGCCCAGGTGTTCCTGAGGTTCCCAACACGTTCCCATTTCACAGCTGAGCATTTTTCCATCTTCAGAGTAAAGACAAAGTGAGCCTCGCTTTGGGGACCTTTGTTGTACCCCCAGACCTTTTCTTCAACCTGTAAGGTATCCTTGTCTTTTCTGAAAACTTGATGAGCACCTTGAACTTTCTTCCCAGAAAAAAAAAAGTCTTCTCACATGTGTTGCTCATGCACCAAATTTTGCAAGATTCGTCATCTTTTAGGAAAGGGTCCTGATAACTTGGTGGTGAATGAAGCTGGAAGCTTCTGGTGTTGAATTTCCTGGGTCTCAAAGCTCCATCTACTATTTCCTAGCTCTGAGACCATAAACAAGTTATGAACACCTCTAAACCTCAGTTTTCTTATCTTTAAAATGGAAGCAGCAATAGTGGCTCTTTCCTAAGGTTTTGGAGAGGGTTAAATGGAGGGTGAAAGGACTTGTTCCTGTTTGGGACCTTCCTGGTTTTCACACTGAAAGTCTGTGTCCAGGGAAACCCGTCCATCCTGAACACACTAGGATGGTTGGTCACCCTAATAAAGGACAGAGATCAGAGAGCACTTAGTGTATTCAGCCTTAAAGAAAGATGGAGACTTTACATCTTTTGTAATAACCTGGGTGAAGTTGAAACACATTCTTCTTAGTAAAGTATTACAAGAATGGAAATGCAAGTATCCAATGTACTCAATACTAATATGAAGCTGGTAGATGATCTAATATACACCCACGAAAGACAAAAACTCAATTCCCTTCAAATTGGGGTGGTGGCAGGAGGGGCATTGGTGTGCTCCCACCTAATGGTACAATGTAAGGGTATATGGCACACCTCCTGGGTGCAGACACAACTACAACAAAAACTTTACCTAACAAATGCAAACACTGTAATTTAATAATTTGTTCCCTCATATTAATCTGGTAAAAATAAATGTAAAATAATAATAAAAGCAGTAGACTTGGCACCTGTAGCACAGTGGTAATGGCCCCAGCCACATACACCAAGGGTGGTGGGTTCGAACCCGGACCAGGCCTGCTAAACAACAATGATAACTGTAGCAAAAGATAGCTGGGAGTTGTGGTGGACACCTGTAGTCCCAGCTACTTGGGAGGCTGAGGCAAGAGAATGGCTTAAGCCCAAGAGTTTGAGGTTGCTGTGAGCTGTGATGTCACTGCACTCTACAGAGAGCAACATAGTGAGACTCCGTCTCAAAAAATAATAATAAATAATAGTAATAAAAAGAAAGCATTTAGCACAGCATAGGCAGTTTATCCTGGTTCCATCACTGCCAACTGCTTTCTTCCCTAATTAACTGATGAGAGGGGAATGTCGCCTGAGATCAGGTGTCCAGGACTCAGTTTACCACCCTGTCTCCATCCTGCTTTAACAGCATCCTGGGCAACCCAGCAGCCTCCCTAGTCCTTAGTGTGTTCACCCATTAAACATAGGAGATGAACTTGAGAGTCACTGAGGATTCTTCCCAGGATGTGTGATTTATTCGGCCCAGTGCCTGCAAAGGTGACCTTCAGAGAAGATGATGCCACATGTGTATTTGCCCTCCAGACATGTCGCTGAGCAAAGCCCACATGCGTGCTGGCCACACAGCCTTCCCAGAGAGAAGCCTGGGCTGGAAACTTCATTTCTACCATGATGGGCAGAGCTTGCGTACCTACAGCTGGGACTCACTTGGCATGTAGATTGTCTTAACCTAGATGTTGTCGGGAGGACCACAAGATGGTTGATGTCCTTGTGTTTTAGGAGTTAGGAGCTGGCCCTGGAGATGACTGTGCCTTGGAGAAATGGAGATTGTTCCCCAGGAAAGCCTTTCCCTTGAGGAGAGGCAAAGGGTTGCTTCTTCTCACGGGGTAGGTACAATCTAAGGAGTTTTAACTCGTTTTGTAGGCTGTACCCCCAACATTAAAATTTCAAGTCAAGCCAACTGTCTCAGTACGAAATAACTGGAACTCCCTCCCAGGTTTGGGGTTTGAAAGGCCAAGCATGGTGGCTCATGCCTGTAATCCAAGTTCTCTGGGAGGCTGAGGTGAGTGGATTGCTTGAGCTCAGGAGTTCAAGACCAGCCTGAGCAAGAGTGAGACCCCATCTCTAAAAAATAAAAGTAAAATATAAAAATAATTTAGGTTTTGCAAGTCCCCAAGAAGAAGCAACTGGATTATTGAGGCCCCACTGGGTGGCTACCGTTGGCTGGGAGGGGTCAGTAGTAGCACTCAGGGGTAGTTACAGGAGAGGCCATGGCAGTGGCCAAAGGTAAACTATTTCTGGGCTAGATGACTTTTAGAAGCCCTGACACCAGGCAAGTAGCATTGTTAGGACAGATCTCTTGGCCCTAAGCAGAAAAAATCCTTCTGGAAGCCAGACAGGGGCCTCAGGGATGGCTAGCGAGGCTGGCAGTGTGGGGCTGAGCAGCCATCTGAGGGTCACAGGCCACAGAGACAGCGTCACAGCCAAAGAAATAGCAGATGTGTCTGAGCTCAGGTGAGTCCCCCAGGAAGGTCCTGGGCAATGCTGAGGGTGCATCTGAATGGGGAGGTAACCCCTGCCGCTGGGTGCTTATACCTCTGAAATAGGGCACAGAGTTTAAACCAGTTTTCAAAAATGTGAAGCAACAGTTTTTTCAGTGAAGAAAAACTTTACTCCACTTACTAAGAAGATTTCTCCAGGAAGACCATCATGCACGAGATACCAGCTTCTTTAGAAGGAAAATTGGTAGGGCCTCTTCCCTCTAAGACTTAGCGTCTAAGGTTGAAACGCGTGGGTTTGGATTGATTTGTCACAAATTTTATATTTATAAAGTGTCCAGCACACCTTGCAGCTACGTGAGGACACCCAACGGTGCATATGGTTGCTGAGTGAGAGGTTAACGGTGATGCCGAGGGGACGGTCATGGGGCTCCTCCCACCTCTGATGACAGGTTCCTGTTGTTTTCGTGCTGGCTTTGTCGTGACCTGACTTCATCAGGTGTGCCTGTGCAGGCAGGGACTAGCTGTGCCTTGTCCACTTGCGCCCATTCCTGGGCCTAGCATACTCCTCAAATAGTTCCAGAATCTCACTGAATTGTCCCTGCAGCTTTGTGCAGGGAAACACTCAGGTGACAGGCACCGCAGCTGCATTGGTAACTGATCTCCCTCCTCCCAGCCACCTCAAAGTGAGGCCTAGTGAGGACATATGCCACTCTGTCCTTGTCCCCTTGTCCGCCTGGCTCCATGGATCCCAGGACTGTCTGCATCAGTCACCTCACCCAGAGCCTTGCCTGTGGTCAAGCTGCCTTTCCCATTTCTCTCCCCTGGGTTCCTTCTTTCTACTCACATTGGTGGAGCAGGCGATTGGTCAACCAGTATCCTAGGTACTAGGGGCAGATCAAGTACGCGAGACAGGCAAGGACAGCACTCAAAAAGCTCTTCCTTGAGGTGTACAGGGGAAGACTGTGGTCTTCGCTTCTCAGAGAGTGAAGATAAAGAGACTCAATTGCAAATTACTCAAGAGAAGTGGACACTCACTGCTGGGGTCCTCTGCCATCTATTCCTGCTTCCCAGTATTCCACATTTTCTTTCAGTGACTATCCTTCGCCCACACAGCCCAGGGACTTCTCATCCTCCCCCAGCTGTGGGGACAGCCCTTGATAGATTGACACTCATCAGTCCCAGCCACCAGGGCACAGTGATTGGCTAAGGGATACGCACCAAATCCAATCAGGATCAACCAGACCAAAGGGGCTTTTGATGAGCCCCTGGGAAGAAGTTTTCTTGATTATCTGTGACCTGCTGACTCTTCTGGCTGGTCAGAATGTGGACCTGGGTTTGGGGCACCTTGGACCCCTTTGCTGTGTTGAGCATGGCCAGACTGGAATGAACCCATAGCCAGAGGCCGGCAAGTGGAGCGAAGCCCAGAGCAGCAGATTCGTGCTCTGCCTGCATCGTGGCTGGGGCCTCAACCACCTCTAGACTTATCAATTACCTGAGCCAACCCACTCCCTTTATTGTTCCTGGTAGTTTGGGTTGGGTGTTCTGTGAGATGTAATTGGGAGGATGCTAGCTGACCTCCCTAAAGAGAAATTTGCTTTCAGGTCCCAGGGCCAAGACTGAGGCAGCCTGGGTTCACAGGAAGAACCTGGCAGTTGGTTGGTGACCCATTTAGAAACTAACAGCCTTGAATCCCCAGCCCAAGGGCAGTGGGAAGAGGACCTCAATGTGGACAGGAGAGCAGCAGGTCTGGCAAGAGAAGGAATGAAGCCTGGGCCCCTTATCCCCAGCCTGGGCAGGAGGCTCTCTGAATCCAACTCCCTCTGCCTGGGAAATGCAGAGTGAGGTCCACTTAAAGAAATCACAGCAGCTGCCACTTCAGTACAGGAAAGATGTGTGTAGGTGGGTGGGGAGGAGGCGGGTAATTATGCAGGAAAAGTCGTTTTTTTGCTATTCTTCTGGAAATGTGCATGGTGCAGAGAGAGGCGACAGGAAGGGGGGAATGTGTGAATAGAAGGTATGCACTGTGCCTCTCCAAAGGTGGACAGAGAGAGGGCGCAGGGCTCTGCACCCTTTTTTGATCACAACATCCTTCTAGAGGGGCATCTGGGACTCCATGGGATGCCCCAGCAGAGACTTGTCAATGTGGGACCTCATCCACGGGTTGATGGAGGATCACTGGGGATGGCTGAACCCTCTTCTACAGTCTGGACATTTTAAGCTCTGGAGAAGGGAAAGGGGACATATGCCCAGCAGGGGAGGAGGGTGCAATATGTCCCAGGGAGGGTGCTGGAATCTCTGCACGCCATCTCTCTGCCCCCTTTAGAATCTGTCCACAGATCCCACACACGCTGCCCCCAACTCTGAAAGCATCTCCGAGGTCGTGAACATTGGATGTGGATAATCACGCAGCTATGAGTAAGCTGAACATTTCTCAGGGCTATTTCTGCATAATTATAAATATTTGAGAGTATTAAACTCCCAGGTTACACAAGGAGGGTATTATTTGAACAATAGTTGGCAGCAGAGCTGGAAACGCAAATGTCTTTTCATGGCTCCCTTCCGGTGTACTGAGAATATTTTATAGGATTCAAAAGAAAGAAAAGTTTCAGTTGGGGGGGGGGGGAAAGCAACAACCTGGAAGTGAAGTCAATTGCTAATATTTTTAAATAGCTTTAAACCAAGAAAGAGGAATGTGACCACTTTAGTTGATTGTGGTGAGTTTATGATGCATTTTTCTCTATGATTAGGAAAGCAATTACCACCCAACAACCTACCTGTGCCTCTGTTGTCATAAAATGTTCCTCTGATGGAGCCGACATGCCAGCATGCTCAAAGCTTCTGGAAGCATTCTCATGTGTGGAGCTAGCTCCCTGGAGTGCAGCGGCAGCCCATGACTCACTCTAAGACCTGTCTTGATGCAGGGGGATCTTCATAGGGGACCAATCCATCTGAGCAGAGGCCCTCGCTCCACCCACATGATGCTCGGGGACCTGTCCAGCCTCCCACCCTCACATCTTTGGTCACCCCATCCTGTCCTCTCATCTACTGAAGTCCCATATCCCCTCACCTACTCCCCATTTGCTGTCCTCCCACCCAGAAAACAGGGCTGTCTGCCACATAGACACATCCTCATCCTCTCCTGTCACCTCCTGCTTTGGTGCTGTTCCCTGTTGGCACAGCTTCCCCGCAGCCCGTGGAGGTGCAGCCCATTCTTCAGACACCCCAGTACCCCTGGAGACCATTGTTCCTGTACCTTTGAACAGTGCCCCACTGCCTGCCCTGCATGTTGTTCCCCTTCTGGCCCTTGCTCTCCAGGTCTTTTTCAGCTCACCCCTTTCTTACTTCAAAGATCTGCCCTAATTTCTGGCAATTCTGAAGGGTGAGAAAGACCATCTCACTGTCCAGGTCACAAGCTTCCTTGGTGCTGTTCCATCCCCTGACACATCCAGTCTTCCATTTGTAGCACTACACAGTCTGGACCATAAGGATGACCCTGCTGACACACCAAGCACGTTGTGTCTCCCTCACCCTTGGCCCCCGGAAGCCTCTGGTCTGAAGCCCCAAAGATTTTATGTCCTTTCATTCCCGCTGGGACCCTACAGCCATCCCACTGCTTCCCTCTCCCACCCCTGAACCCTGGCCATGGTCCCCGTCACTCTCCATGAGGCTGCCATTTAAGACACAGGCAGAGGCTGCCTGGTCATCCCTCCCCACAACTCCTGTTCCCTGACCTCCACCCCTAGGGTCACAGTAAGATGCCACCGGTGAAGACAAGTGAATGTGTAAAGCCAGACTTCATTCCTCACCCCAACCCCCCGAGAGGCCGACGTCTGGCAGCGGGGGCACCTCCTCTGAGCCCCTCCCGAGAGCCGGCGCTCCCCTGCTGGTTCTCAGTGGATGGTGAAAGTTTCTGACGACCAGGATCCAACATTGAGTTAGAAGCCCCAAATCTCATAAAAAGGTGGGACGAAAAGGGGACCCATTGGGAAGGCTGCCCTCCCTGTACAAGTCCCGCTGCCGCCTATCCAGTTCGCTGAACTTGGGTAGGGGGGCGGACAGAGGATCAGGAATCCAGGGGACAAACCCAGGGGTACCAGTTAGGTCCGGAGTTCTCCCGCTAGACGCCCATGGGCTGCCTCAGTGGGGCAGCACGGGCCCCGGGCGCCCCCTGGAGGCAGCACAGACCGAGGAAGGCGCTGGCATTAAGAACTTCTGCTGGTCAGCTAGAAAAATTATCCCCCATAAAAATGGCCGGAGGGAAAGAACAGAACATTCTAAATGAAACACAAATGCACAATAAAATGTCAAGTTGATGTTTATACAAGCTGTTTCAAGCCTGTTACATGCAGCAGCCTCTTTAAATCAAACAGGGCTGCTAGGGAGAAGCAGATTGTTCTCATTCTACAGATAAGTAAACTGAGGTGCAGAGTGCCAAAGTGACTTGTTCAAGGCCACACAGTAAGTGGTAGGGCCAGTATCTGACCCAGCAGCCTTGACCAGGGTCTTTGGTCTTCCTTACCACACAAGACCAGTTCTCAGCATATGAAAAATATACACTTGGGCTAAAACCCAAAGTATAAATTACAACACTTCATTCTGTAAATGGAGGGAATCCCGGATGAGTGCTTTCTGTATCCACTAATGGGCTAAGCAGGATCCTGGGTGCTCTTCCATTCCTGTTCCCTTCCAGGTCTGGGTTCTCGCTGTCTCTATGGACTGAGGAGATACTCAGAATTTGAAGCAAGTGCTTTTGTGGCCCTGTCTGTTGGCCAGGGCAGCAGTTTAAATGGCCTCCTTTCCTCCAGAGATAGAAGCCCAAGTCAGAGGGAGGTGGCCCCAGGAAGGCAAACCCGATTCTCCCCAGTGCCTGCTTCCCTCCTTCTTGCTATGGCCCAAAGGTCATTCCCTTCCCCACGGGGCTGGTCTCATGACATCTCTTGGAAGTCAGGTAACTCACTCTGAAAACCTCTTGTGTTTACATGGTGATGAGCTGCTGTTCTGTGCTGAAAAACTTCTGTCGATTCTTGGGTCCAGCTGGGCTCCATTGAGGTCACCTTAAGAGGGACTCAACTTGATTTCAAGATGAGTAAAAACTGGGATAGAGCCTGGAACAGAAGGTTGGCTGAGAATAGGGCCTACTCCAGGGGCCAGCTGGTCACTCCATCGCTCTCCCAGAGTCACGTGGTCTCTCCCTGACCTTGCTCCTTTCAGCGACCAGACCAGCTACTAACTGCCTCATCACTGGAGTTCTTCATTCATGTTCCCAAGGCAGCTCATCTATTTTTGTCCAGGGCACATGATATATCTCTGGATTGGCTGCCTTGGGTCCTAGTTCCCTCATGGTCTGATCAATGGGGACGAGAAGGGAAGACACCAAGGTGGCGGGCACAAGGCTGGCCTTTCCACCAGTGCTGCAGGTGATGCACATACCACTATTAGACTGTCTACTGCAGTCCCAGATTCTTTCTTCCTGCTTAGTCATGCTTGAGTTTCATTTGTTGACCTTTGTTATTGTTGCCTAGAGGTTTTTAAGAGTCTTCAAACCAGCCTGGTTCATTATGGAAGCCCCTACCCACAAGTTAAGCATTTAAGAGCATAAATTATTTGGAAAATAATAAAGATAATACATTGTCTGATTTAGATGCAATTGGAGATCATAGGAAATATATCTGAACATAGACTGGCAGGGAAGGGTCATTCATAGTTAAACAAACCATCATTTCTTCCTCCCTCGTTAGACTCACCTTTCATTTTTAAAAATGGCAGGGGGACCCTATTTAATAAACATCATCCAATAGACTAGATCAGTGTTCTCCAAATATTGCATTTCTTCTAGAAACAGTATCTCCTCCTCTAGGAGAATGTGTGGTCAGAAGAAAATTGAATAAAGCCCTTGAATCAGTCGCAGTAGTATTCGAATCATTTAATTTAGAATCTGACAACCACAGATTACTTTATTTTCAGGCCAATTTTAGCTGACCAGGAGAGCTGGGTCAGTCCAACTCATGCTTAATAAATCACCCCATTGCCTGTCTGTGGCAAGTTTGGAGAAGAGGTTTTTCTAGGACTTTTCAAAAATAATCAAAAACAATGTCCCACGTTGTGTGTGTGTGACATGAAGTCATTGACATGCTCCCTTTCCATTTCTGTGTGGCTATGGAGTAAAGCCTTGGGCTGGACACAGTTAGGACACGAGGCAGGGAGCTGTCACTTCCACAGGCTTCATCTTTATTCCTGGCTGCAAGTTCTCATGGTCAGGAAAGCAAGTCAAATCAAATTAGATACCAGACATGCACTGTCTTATGGCAGCTCATGCTCTGCTGCCTCAGACTGTTCAACACTTGCTGAAACCCCTTCACTGGAAAGAAAGAAAGAGCAGCTTCAAAAAATGACACCCACTGCACACCCCTGATGTGGCCTCTATCAGACTCACATTAAATTACCACTGAAGGCTCAGTAAAGAGCAAAATGCAAGACCCTTCCTTCAGAAACAGTCTAACATCAGCTGCATCTGAGCCGCTGGCAGACATCTCTTTCGACCTCCAGCATGTGTGGCTAGGCTGAGAAAAACCCAGGGGACTTCATTTTATCCCTCCTGCAAATGACAGTCATGTTTTTGTACCTGGGGGATGGTGGTAGGCTGCCTGCCCATTTTCCTCCACCTAGTCCAAGGAAACAAAATGGCAGGAAGGGGGATAGGGGTACAGCTGTGCCATGAGCTTTTGGAGGGCATTTTGCATTCTTGGAGTACCCCATATGTAAGTGGCATTAAGAAAGGAAACATCCAGTTCATGCAAGGAATTATAAATATTGACAAAATTCAAGTTTTTAGAGTTTCTGTGTTGATGTGAGAATAGAACCATCAATGGCCAAGTTTACAAAGGGGATGGTCCTTGCAAGGACCCGGCAAAATCTCTGGGAGGGAACTAGGTGTGGGAGCCTTGCCAAGTTTCCTGGGAACTGTAAAGTTGTGGGCAACTGGGTCTGGGGCTGTTCACTTGTCTCTGGCTCTGGGCACCCTTCATTTTGCAAATGGACCCTTGGTTCCTGCTCTCCCCTAAACTTGAGCTCACAAAAATAAGGCCATCTGGTCATAACACTTGACCTAGTAGGTTGAGGGCCATAATTAATGAAGGAGACCCCCTCTGGCTCCTTCACGAGGGTTCTTGAGAGCCAGAGTGGCTTATGCAACCTTGTAGAAATCCTGGTCAGCCACAGGGCCACTGTCCCACAAGCATCTGGCCACAGACCCTACCCAGCACCTCCTCAGAGGGCATCTGAACAACTCTCCCTACTTAAGAATGGGGGATGGTGATGGTGATTTGGGGGAGGGTTCCGTCTTAGTCAATTTGGGCTGCTATAACAAAATAGCATTGATTAGGCAGCTTATGCACAACAAATTTATTTCTCACAGTTCTAAAGGCTGGGAAGGCCATGATCAAGGTATAAGTGGATTTGGTGTCTGGTGAGGAACTGCTTTCTGGTTCACAGATGGTGCCTTCTCTCTGTATCCTCCCATGGTGGAAAGGGCAAGCTAGCTCTCTGGGGTCTCTTTTACAGGCACTAATCCCATTCATGAGGGCTCCACTCCATGACCTAATCACCTCCCCAAGATCCCCAACTCCTGATACTGCCACAATGGTGATTAGGGTTCAACATGTAAATTTTGGGGGGACACAAACATTCACTCCATAGCAGCTGCTGAGACCCTTCAACCCCCTCATTGGCACCCCCTCCTCACCTTACTCTCAACCCTTAACTTGACTTCTCCACTGAACCTTGACTCTGCTGCTTAATCCTATGTACTCTTGGGCCCTTTTCTCAATATCTGATCCTTAGACATGGAACAGAGAGAACAAGAGCCCTTCTCTCTCAGGGTTGTTGTGAAAATTAAATGAGTTAAAGAGTTTAAGAGCATAAATTATTTGGAAAATAATAAAGATAATACATCGTTTGACTTAGATGTAATTGGAAATCATAGAAAATATATTTGAACATAGACTAGAGGTATGATCTTGTTCTGGAAAGATGATCATGTTTTGAAATGGCACAAGAATAAAGTACATTTCTCTTTTTCCCTTTTCTTTCTTTCTTTTTCTATTTTCTTTTTTCTTTTTTTTTTTTTTTGAGACATAGTCTTACTATGTCACTGTCGGTAGAGTGCTGTCTTATCACAGCTCACAGCAACCTCAAACTCTTGGGCTTAAGTGATTCTCTAGCCTCAGCCTCCCAAGTAGCTGGGACCACAGGCGCCTGCCACAATGCCCGGCTATTTTTTTTGTTGTAGTTGTCATTGTTGTTTAGCAGGCCTGGACCAGGTACAAACCTGCCAGCCCCAATGTATGTGGCTGGCACTCTAACCACTGAGCAACAGGCACTGAGCCGAGAATAAAGTACATTTCTATAAGGAAAAAAAATTAAGGCCGGGTACAGTGGCTCGTGCCTGTAATCCTATCACTCTGAGAGGCCAAGGCAAGTGGATTGCTTGAGCTCAGGAGTTTGAGACCAGCCTGAACAAGTGAAAGACCCCATCTCTACTTAAAAAAAAAAAAAAAGTAGAAAAACTAGCCAGGCACTGTAGCAGATGCCTGTAGTCCCAGCTACTCAGGAGACTGAGGCAAGAGGATCACTTAAGTCCAAGAATTTGAGGTTGCTGTGAGCTATGACACCACAGCACTCTACCAAGGGTGACAAGGTGAAACTCTGTCTCAAAAAAAAAAAAAGAAAACATTCAATGAGATGATATATGTGTAGCCCTACAAACATGATTCATAAAATGTAACTCTAAAGCAATTTGTCTTTGTCTCCCTTTTAAATTTACCCTACAGACAATTCCCTCACGCTCTTTCTTTCTGACTTGGGCCTGGCAGAATGGCTCCCTCAAAGAACAGTGGTGAGAAGGGCCAGTTGCCATCCACAAGGTGGTGACTTGAGAATACATAATCAACATTCACAAGTGCATCCATAGAGTGGGCTTTAAGAAGCGTGTTCCTTGGGCACTCAAAGAGATCCAGAAATTTGCCATGAAAGAGATGGGGATTCCAAAGGTGCACATTGATACCAGGCTCAAAGCTATCTGAGTCAAAGGCATAAGGAATGTCCCATATCATATCCAGGTGCAGTTGTCCAGAAAATGTAATGAAGATGAAGGTTCACAGCCAGGTGCAGTGGCTTATGCTTATAATGTTAGCACTTTGGGAGGCTGAGGCAGGTGGATTTCCTGATCTCACAGGTTCAAGGCCAGCCTGAGCCAGAGGAAGACCTCACCTCTAAAAATAGCTGGGTGTTGTGGTGGGCGCCTGTAGTCCCAGCTACTCAGAAGGCTGAGGCAAAAGAATTTCTTGAGCCCAAGAGTTGGAGGTTGCCGTGAGCTATGATGCTACAGCACTCTACCAAGGGCGACAAAGTGAGACTCTGTCTCATAAATTAAGAAAATAAAAATGAAAATAAAGAGATGAAGATTCACCAAATAAGCTCTATACTTTGGTTACTTATGTACCTGTTAAAATCTACAGACAGTCAACGTGGATGAGAACTAACTGGTGATTGTGAGATACATCAAATAAAGTTATAAAACTACCAGTAAATAGAGAAAGAAAGAAATTTACCCTGCAGTTACTTTTTCCTTGCCTCTCAATGGAGTGTAAGCTAAGTCCCCTGGTGATGACTTCTTCATTCCTTGGCTCAGTGGTAACTTTCAGTTTCTTTTTGCTGATGTCTTTTTATTCCTCCAGAAGGCTTCTTTTTTTTGCTGAGACAGGGTTTCACTCTGTTGCCCAGGCTAGAGCACAGTGGCATCATCATACGCAGGAGGCTTTCTTGATCAGGCTCTAAGATGATTCCACTCTGCCTCTCTCATGTCATCAGTGGGGTCTTGCCCTCTAGAAACATACATGCATCCTTTGCCCTCCTGATCTGTGGGCACACGGGCAGATCCCAGTGTGGGGATCCTTGCTGTACCACAAAATCATCTAGCCAGCCAGTCTCCCAGCATTGAGATTCCTCTGGCATGAGTCACTCCAGTTCACTGTGCCCCTGAGGCTCCAAAGGACATGGCTTGAGCTTTTTAAATGGTATCACAGAGGCCTCTCCCCTCCTCTTCTGGGGAGGGGACATTCACAGCACCCACTCTCCAAATATGCCCACACAGCCGAGCATCTGCGCATGCCCAGTAAATGCAACACCCCAGGCTTCTCATCCTGCCTCCCAGGGTCCAGGCAGAGGTTCTGTGACTACTGAGCCTGGACTCACTGCCCTGCGACAGGGTTAATAAGAGGCCAAACAGGGATTCCACTTTAGAATGTGCCTTTCTGGTCTTTGCCAACTACCTCCAGGGTGATGATGCTCCCCTGCTGAGACGGGTGAGAAATATGCACCAGTTAGGCCCAGGAATGTGAGAGTTTGGCAATGTCCCAAGCAGGCACCCAACAACTCCCACACTGGCTACCCTGCTAGATATTTTGCCCCTTGAAGGACTTACTCATTGAATCCATTGAGAGAAGAATTGTGAGGCCCCTGGCTCACTGTGACCAAAGGGACGACGTGTCAGGTCTAGAGGCAGAATGAAAACCATGTCCCAGAAAATAGAAGAGGGGGCTGGGAGAGGAAGGCAGTGGGTATGGTGGGGGGAGGGAGACTCTCAAGTCAGAGCTGCCTTGAGGAAGAACCCAGGGTCCAAGGGTAGTCCAGAGCCCCAAAACACTGTCTGCTGGGGGTGGGAGCTGTATCCTATCCTCAGAGTGGCCCAGGAGGAGACAGATGGTGTGGGAAGGCGAGGCAGTGCCCTAGGAACAGCCACACCAGCAAGCCTATCTCAGATGATTAAATGGCAGCAGATAAATTTAACTAAACGTGAGTAATGGGGACACAAAGGGGAAGTGAAGAGAAATAGAATATTTTAGCAACATAAGGAAATGAGAAGAAAATGACTTTGCAAGGAAATGTCAAACTTCTGTGCCTGGAGGAGATGTAATCTGGTCACTGCAGGCTCAGGAGAGCAGGGGAGTCTGCGGTTATTTCAAGCAAATCTTAATTCACTTTAATTTAATAACATAAGACCAAATACCTTTGGGGTAATGGCAAGGGACAGAACTTGGAGTCAGAGAGCACCAGCTCTGTTAATGAAGTGTTTCTTGTTTGGTGTGCTTATATCCATCCATCCATCCATCCATCCATCCATCCAGGGAGTGAATGTTAAGGCCTCCCTTGGCCAACGGGAGATATTGGCCAGTTAGGGAGACAGACAAGGGAACAGAAATTTGCAATGTAGGCCACACCCTGGGCCTAACACTTGCTCGTGTTCAATACAAGTTTGTGGAACAAATGCATGCTGAAAGGGTGGTTCTAGGAAGATGCCAGAGAAGGGTGAATATTAATCTTGGTCTTGAAGGATGAATAAATTCACAATGTAGGCAAGTAGGTTAAGAGTAGTCCAGGCTGGGCCAGGCAGGTGGTTCATGCCTATAACCCCAGTGCTTCTATAGATCAAAGTCGGAGGATCACTTGAGGCCAGTAGTTCTAGTCTGGGCAACATAGCAAGACCCTGTTTCTAAAAAAAAAAAAACAAACAAACAAAAAAAAAAGTGGGGCATGGTGACATGGTCTTGTCATCCCAGCTACTTGGGAGGCTGAAGGAGAGGCCTTGCTTGAGCTTTCTGTGATTGTGCCACTGCACTCCAGCCTGGGCAACAGAGTAAGAGCAAGACCCTGTCACTTAAACAAACAAAAAAGAGCAGTCCACGTAAAAGAGACTGCATGTGACAAGGACAATACAGAATAATACTCTTAGGAAGGCAGGAAGTCTGCCTAGACTCTGGAGAAAAGCACCCCACACACACTCATCTAAAGTAATCGCTAAAGTCTCTAAACCAGCCTGGTGCCTACTCATTCTCCAAGGCTCACCTCCAGGCAAACTTTCCCCTGGCTTAGGCTGGGTGGATCACCCCATGTGGTTCTCCAATGTGGTTCTGCCACCAATCTTGTCACTGACCAACCCCAGACCCATGCTGGGTTGGCTTGTTGGCATGCAGGTGCATCTCCCACTGAGGCTGAGATGGCCCTATGATGCCCCCGCCTCCCACACTAGTGGCTCCCAGGATTCCTGCCAGGCTGTGCTGCCTAGGGGATTGCATTCCAAGGAGGGGCAAAGCCTATCCAGACAAGTGGCTCCAGAAGCTGAAGTCTAAATCAACATTTGCTGGGGGCTTCTGGCCCAGTGAAGGGTGTTTCAGTCCATATCACATTGGAGTTTTGAGTTCTAGCAGGACTCTGGAATTGCCCTGAGGGACAGTCAGCCCTTCTAAGTACCCACGACCCTAGCTGGAAGGGTTGGGACGGTTGGTGTTGAACCAGGGGAACAAAGCCAGAGAAGCGGGCCCCACGCGGAGAAAGTAGAATGGCTGGAGAGGTGAGGCGGGGGTCCAGGCTCAGGATAGTGACAAGCAGTACAGTGGCCCCAGCCCGCAAGTCACCTCTCGGGACCCTCCTGAGAGCCGAATACACCGCCCCGGGAAATGACGGGACTGCAGGTTCACTTAATGTCCGCTAGAGGGCAACAGAGGCCACACCAGCCGGCGGGTCGCCATGGTAACCGTGGAGCCCTTGCTGCGAAGTCCCCAGACCTGGGCAGGGAGGGGCAGAGAACGCCCCAGGAGCGGCGTTTCGGATGCTGGCGGATCTGTGGCTATCAGCTCCTGGCAGGCAGCGAACCCGGGCAAAGGTCCAGGTAGAGACGAAGAACACAGCTGACTTCACCTTCGCGTTTTCTCACCTCTGCGCAGGTCACATCTTTACAGGTTAAACCAGGCATAGCAGTTGTGGGAGAAAAATAAAATGGTGCTTTGGATCAGCCTGAACAGCTCTTTCTTTTCACAGATGAAATATTACCCAGAGAGGGGGAGACATTTGTTGGAGATCACACAACAGCAGACCTGGAAATACAGCTGAAGAGAAAGTGGGAAAGGAAGGCAGAAAACAATACAAATGACCAGAGCCCAGTGTAGCAATTTTATGATTTTTTTAAATTTCAGATTAATATGAAAGTACAGATGATTAGGTTACAATCTTTGCATTTGTTAGGCAAAGTTACATTGTGCCAACCAGGTGAGAGCTTACTCAAATACAAACATCATTCATTGAATAAATATAATGTGACCTGTAACCCTAGCACTCTGGGAGGCTGAGGCAGGTGGATTGCCTGAGCTCAGGAGTTCGAGACCAGTCTGAGCAAGAGTGAGACCCCATCTCTACTAAAAATGAAAAAAATGAAGCAAGATCATTTGAGCCCAAGAGTTTGAGGTTTCTGTGAGCTATGGCACTCTACAGAGGGCAACAAAGTGAGACTCTTCTAAAAAAAAAAAAAAAAGAAAGAAAGAAAGAAAAACTAGCTGGGTCTTGTACAGGGCCTTGCCGGCACCTGTAGTCCCAGATATTTGGGAGACTGAGGCAGAGGAACACTTGAGCCCAAGAGTTTAAGGTTGCTGTGAGCTATGATGTGACAGCACTCTACCCAGAGCAACAGAGTTAAGATTCTGTTTCAAAATAAAAAGTTCTAGAGCCAGATAGTGGTGATGGTTGGGCAACATCATGAATGGATTTAATGCCACTGAATTTTACACTTTCAAGTGATTAAAATGGTAAAAAATACTCTTCCTGGACTGACTCTCCAGCTGGAAAAACTCTAAGGAAAAGTTACAGTGGTTAGATAACTATTTCTCTGGTTAAAAAAGAGAGAGATTGGAGGGCATGGGGGCTCACATCTGTAATCCTAGCACTCTGGGAGGCTGAGGTGGTTTGATTGCTTGAGTGCAAAAGTTCCAGACCAGCCTGAGCAAGAGTGAGGCCTCATCTCTACTAAAAATGGAAAAACTAGCCAGGCTTCGTGGTCAGTGCCTATAGTCCCAGCTTGGAGGCTGAGACAAGAGGATTGCTCAAACTCAGGAATTTGAAGCTGCTGTGAGCCATGATATCATGACACTCTAGATCTTCACAGGGTGACAGGTGACAGAGTGAGACTTTGTCTCAATTTAAATAAATAAATAAACAACATGTGAGATAATCTTGTTTAATTTCTAGTCCCTCTTTCTTCCTCTGCCCTGCTTCTTTATCTTGTCCTTGGCTCATTTTTGTCTCGTTTTGTATACTTTTTGGTCTCTAAGCAGAGTCCTTTGTTTAGCTGCAAAAGCCCCCAGATGTCATTTACATCTTGAAGGGTCTAGTGGGCTCAATACCATCCCCCAAACCGACCACATCCTTGTCTCAGAGGCACAGAGGTATCTGGGGAACACCTCCCGTGGGTAAACATTTTTTCATGACTCTAAGGTGATGAAGAAAGCCTGAGATAAAAGAGACCAGTCCACAAACTCCAGGCAAAGATGGGATGGTAGGATGCTCTGGGGGCCCTTTCATCAACTGACAAGCAAGGAGGTATGAACAAGGGACAAGTGGCTGGCTGGAGGAGGGCCTCTCTGGGACAGCCAGGTGGCTGAACAAGAACCCAAAGTGAAGTCTCCTGACTGCTGGCCATTGTTATCTGCAGGGACCACATTGCCCCTGAAGTGATGCCACATGGCTCTGGCCTGAATTGCTGTGGCTGAGATGACTCAAGAGGGTGTGGAGGTCTTCAGTGGCCCAGGGTGGCAGGGGAACACCTTTTGTGAGGAAACCCAGAGCAGGAAGAACTCAGAAAACTTGAGGGTGGCTGGAATGGTCAGTAATGGTCAGGCATCTGATCAAGATCAAATCCAATGTCATCACAAGGTGTCTGTAACCAGCTCCCAGATGCTCACTCCTCACTGTATATGGACGAGAGACTGAGTGTCTAGTTTTGTTTTGTTTTTTAATCTGCCCCCATATATCTGAGTGAGAAACTTTCATTAGATTGAACTAATGACAAATGGTGGTACAGTTTTCCACACAATACATTGCATATGATAGAATAGTACTCAGCAATAAAAGGGAATCAACCGGTGATCTACACAGTGACTTAGATGGACTTCAAGGGCATTATTCTAAATTTTAAAATAATACAATCTCAAATGCTCAATACTGTGTGATTTTACTTAGGTAATATTCTAGAAATGACAAAAACATAGACATGGAGACTAGATCAATGGTTGTCATTGACTAAGGAGGAGGCAGGGAGGGCATCACTGTTGGTAGCACAAAGGAATTTCTTTGTGATAATCTAGAAATTTTGTACCTTGAATGTAATATTGGTTATATGAATACATACATGTGATAAGGCACCATAGAATTATACACAAAACTTTTTTGTTTTTGTTTTTGAGACAGAGTCTCACTGTGTCACCTCTGGTAGAGTGCTGTGGCATCACAGCTCACAGCAACCTCAAACTCTTGGGCTTAAGTGATTCTCTTGCCTCAGCTTCCCAAGTAGCTAGGACTACAGGTGCCCGCCACAATGCCCAGTTATTTTTTGGTTGTAGTTGTCATTGTTGTTTGGCAGGCCTGGGCTGGGTTCGAACTCGCCAGCTCCAGTGTATGTGGCTGGTGCCCTAGCTGCTGAGCTATAAGAACCAAACCATACACAAAGACTTTTTTTAAGATTTTTTTTTTTTTTTTTGAGACAGAGTCTCACTATGTCACCCCTGGTAGAGTGCCATAGCATCACAGCTCAAGCGATTCTCTTGCCTCATCCTCCCAAGTAGCTGAGACTAGAGGCACCCACCACAACGCCTGGCTATTTTTGTTGTTGTTGTTGCAGTTGTCATTGTTGTTTAACAGGCCTGGGCTGGGCTTGAACTGATCAGCCTCAGTGTATGTGGCTGGCACCCTACGAGCACCGAGCCCACAAAGACATTTTTTAAAAAAGCATATTTGCAAAATAGGTAAAAGCCAAATAAGATCTGTAGACTACTTAAGTTATTGTGCCAATGTCGATTTCCTGATTTTGATAATATGCTGGAGTTATATAAGATGCCACCATGGAGGAAGCAGGGTCATGAGTACATGGGACCTCTCTGTACTTCATTTGCAGCTTCTCATGAATCTATAATTAACTGAAGATAAAAAGTGTAATTAAACTGTACTTGTGAGCCAGCTTTATTTTGTTTTGATTATTTTGAGTTTGAGTATGATTAGTATAATGGAAATATCTATCATCCAGTACTCTTTGGTTGCAAGAGCAAGAGAACCCATTCTAAAGTGGCATAGAACATGACAGGAAGAAATTATTGGTGCATGTAATTAAACTGAAACATCAGGGCAAGAGCTGCTTGCAGGGCCAGTTAACTCAGGACTGACGCAGAGAGAACTCTCTCTCCCCCACTCTCTTCCCTCCCTTCTTCTCTCTTCTCTCTCTTCCATCCATCTCTTTCTCCCTTTCCTCTCTCTCAGCTTGCAGTCTGAACTCATCTCTGTGTGTTGCCCTCAAATTCTCACAGCTTTGCTACAAACCAAGGGGAAAAGCTTCCTTTAAGCATCTGCCTAGAGAATCCCAG
Source organism: Loris lydekkerianus (assembly GCA_963574355.1). Lineage (NCBI taxonomy): Eukaryota > Metazoa > Chordata > Mammalia > Primates > Lorisidae > Loris > Loris lydekkerianus. The sequence goes on along the minus strand of CAUYPK010131222.1, from coordinate 680 downwards.
GGAAGAATCTAATTGTCCTAGTTTGGGTAACACGAAGGGCTGTGACTCGTGGCATCACCAGCACTTCACAGAGGAAGGAGAAGACCTTCATCAAAGCAAGAGGGTGTATTACTGAGAGGGACCTTGGGAGCATGGGGGAGGGAAGATGCCAAACACAACATGTAAAATGGGTAAATGCATGAATTAATTAAGGGAAAATTAGTTCCTGAATCATTAGGGTGTAAGTAAACAATTTGCAGCTAGGCATGGTGGCTCAATGCTTGTAATCCTAGAACTCTGGGAGGCCAAGGGAAGAGGATTGCTTGAGGCCAGGAATTCAAGACTAACCTGAGAAATACTGAGACCCTGTTTCTACAAACAAAAAAAAAAAAAAAAAAATTAGCTGGGAGTAGAAGCACCCATCTGTAGTCCCAGCTACTCTAGAAGCTGAGGAAGAAGGATCATTTGCACACATGCATTTAAGGTTGCTGTGAGCTGTGATGACACCCCTGCTCTAGCCTGGGTGGCAGAGCAAGATTCTGTCTCAAAAAAAAGAAAAAGAAGAAAGTGCAGGGAAAACTCTTGAAGAAATCGGCCTGGGTAAATATTTTATGAGGAGGACTCCCCAGGCAATCGAAGCAGTATCAAAAATACACTATTGGGATCTGATCAAACTAAAAAGCTTCTGCACAGCCAAGAAC
>CAUYPK010131221.1:0-24355 GCA_963574355.1 Loris lydekkerianus | reverse complement strand
CTCCCTCCTTCCTTCCCCTCCTCTCTTTTCCTTCTTCTCTCTTCCCCTTTCACCTTTCCCTTTCCCCCTTCCCCTTTCTGTCCTTTCCCCTCCTCCTTGCTAGATTATACTTGTGTTTTTTCTTTTGTGTGGGTGTGTAGTTTATATATTGGTTTCATATTCGTAATGAGTATATTGGGCACTTTTTGTTATTCTTGAGATACTTTACTGAGAAGAAAGTGTTTCATCTCCTTCTAGGTAAACATAAAAGTTTCCATCTATTAAGATGGAATAAGAAAATACTATTAAGCAAAAAGAAAAAAAAAAAAAGAAGTTACTCTACCTGATATACCCCTATTCAAGACGACTTGTGTTAACACTTTGGTGTATACTTTTCTAGACACTTTTCTATGCGTATAGTAAACGCACTACTACAAACGTGAACTTTTTACAAAATAGGATAATATATGTGGTTTTATTCTTTTTTGTTTAACTGTATATAACAGTTCACTGCATGCCTGTAAAGGTATTCCTGCAGTTTTTAAAAATAATTGCATAAGTTTCCGTTTAATGGATGAATCTATATATACATATTCTAAACACATATTTTAGTTACTTCCTTTTTTTCTATAATAAGCAGTTTTGAGGTGAACATTCTGAATTATTTCCTCATAATAAATTCTGTAAGTATAATTATTGATGAAACAGCTTGAACATTTGTGAGAGTCCCTGTACACATTGTGAAGACACCCTCGTGGTAGACTGCACCTGTGTGCAGTAACTGCCCGCAGCATAGGACAGTGCTGCGCTGCTGTGCCAGTACCCGCTCTGGCCCCACTCATTCATCCTTCCGTCATATTGATAGGTGAAAAATAGCGTGGTAAAGTGACAGTGCCACGCACGTGTCGTGGTTTTGGCTCCTGCTTGTCCATAGTGATTGCTTCTATGCTGCCGTGTGCTGCGTAACAACATTCGGTCTGCCATGTGCTGCATCCACGATGGCAGTTCCGTAAGATGGTGATATTGCATTTTTACTTTCCCTTTGTGATATGTTTAGATGCACTAATACTTAGCATTGTGTCCACGTGCCTGCAGTATGCAGTATAGTAACGGGCTGCACAGCTTCCTAGCTGGGGAGCGAGAGGCTATCCCACAAAGCCCAGCCCTGTGGTAGCTCTGCTGTCCATGTGTGTGAGTGCACTCCATGGTGTTCACGTGGCAGAATCACCTAATGCCACATTTCTCAGAAGTCATCCCTGTCATTCCACAACACATGGCTGTATATTCTTTATTTACTTTTCTGTGGAAGAGTTTATACTGTTCCTGTTGATTTATCTGCTTCCTTTATGTGTGAGGTATACCAGCTGTGGGTATACTATGCCATTATTTCCCCAGTTCTTCGTTAAATTTTTCAGTTGGTTTATAGGACTCTTTGCCATATTGAATTTTAAATCAGAATATATCTGGTTCCTTCTTTCCTTTCTGTTGCCTGATGTTGGTGTCATCATTTGAAAAAGCCTCCCCACTCTGTGCATTAGGGAGAAGGTACGTGTGACGCAGGGTTTCTTCAGCACGTGCAGCCGAATCCCTGTCTCGTGCCTGAGACTGGGGACCTGGTGTTAGTAAGGCAGTGAAGACGGTTCTTTCTTAATTTTAGTGTCTGAAGTGACGGGCTTTTTATGGGATGGTCTCCAGGAAAGAAGCATCTGGTTTTATCTAAACAAAATAGCAGTATTTCTGAGAAGAAAAGTTATGACAGAAGTGCCACAGACAATTTTATTTTATTTTTGCTAAAAGAGATTAAAGTGTTTCCTTTCACTTTGATGTTTTGACTAAAAAATCCGCTTATTTATACCTGTTAATGTGTAAAAATGATGTGAATGTTATTATAGGAATTAATTTTGTAATCTTTTCAGTTCTGCTATTCACTGTGGTTAAGTGGGCTATCTGTCCATGGAAGATATAACTCTCAGATATATGTAAGTTCTGGAATGAGTATGATTTTGATAAGGCATACGTTTTCCTATAGCATGGCCTTTAGTACATGCTGTTTGTTACATTACGGGTTTATTGAATGAATGACTACTGAATGAAATACTCTTCAATTTATACGTCCTTAGGGTGGGGAAGGCATTTCAAAGTATGACTTCAAACCTATTACCGAATGGTGTTGCATACATAAGACATTTAAAGGAATTTTGATTGTACCCTGTTTGGTTCATATGCTGAGTTTAGAACCTGGCCCCATATTAAGGTCAGTTTCACTGCCCATCAGAGCTGCTGATACAGGGCTCTGGTTGTCTGAAGGAGCCCATGTACAACATGGTGTGATTCTTGTAGTAATACTGGGGGATTGGTGGGTCATACCATAGGTTCCCATTTTTATTGAATTCCAGAGAGATTGTCCTGCATTTGCAGTGTTGTAAGAATGCAGACGGGTCAGGGCCTTCTGATTCCAGCCAACCTCCAGCACTCTTGTTCCTTTAGGGTTCTGCTTTCCAGTAAGCACAAAACAAAAAATAAATATGCAGTACCAATTATAATTTCTAATTATATAACTTTATGCTATCAAGGGTAATGAAGAGTTCATAGTTACTAGCTATGGCTAAAGATAGTAAAAATAGTTAAACTCGTCACTGTAAGTGATCAAAACTCTGATGCATCCTATATAGCATTCTGTAGGGGAAAAATCGGATTCATTCATAAGAAGGACCTTCCATACTTTCAAACAGCTGTATGTATACATGGTCTATAATTAAAATTTGTTAGAAGCATTTGTATCCTAATTTATAAAGGAAAAGTGTTTTACTAATGTTCCATTAAAATATTGTGTTTACAAAGGAAAACAATAATTAATGTTAATTTTCACTTTTTTCTAGTGTGCTAAGACATTTATAAATCTGATGACTCATATCTCCAAAGAACAAACTGTTCAGTATATTCTGACTATGGTTGATGATATGCTGCAGGTAGGTGTTTCCTCTACTTAATACTCTTGTACACTCCACACTAGCCGCATGTTTCGTAGGTGTCACAGCATTGGTTCTCTTTTAGAGTGTGACACATATTTTTTAATTATGTGAGTTGTGATTTGCTATTAGAACTAAAGATCGAGGTACCCCCCACCCAGGCTAATTTTGACATTTTTCAGGATATCAAGAATTCTGTGTTTTTTCTTTACATATCTCAGAGTTTTTGTTGAGTACCGGTAAAGTTTGGTGAATCAACGGAGGCTTCTGGGTGCTCTCTGTATTTACTTGTAGATGATACGACTTTCAGTCAGCCAAAAGATTTCAGTGCTCATATGTTTTATTGCTTTTTGAGAACTGTTCTGCTTATTATCTGAAACTTTTCCAGTCGCATAAAGTTTCTGTTTGCCCAAAACCCCAAGGGGCCTCCTTTATTCATATTTTTGTGTTTTATACTAGAGTGCAATTTAGGTTTAGATTATTGGTATATAGAGAAGTTCTTACGAGACACCATCCAGCTGCTAATCTCATGCCTGGCTGCAAATCCCCAGAGACTTGAAGCAAAGTGTCAGACTTGGTGCTTATGGAGTGTTGTTCTGTCAGTTTACAAGAAAACACATGTGTTGGTGGCCTGCCACTTGCCAGGCACTGTGCTGATTGGGGATACAAAAGTTAGGAAGAATGGTCCTTTTTTCCTGGGGGTCATCATGTCCTTTACAGGAACCTAGGGATTTTATAATGTGAGGAAGGATCAATATCAGGCCTGTCTGAAAATACTTTACTAGGTACAGTCTCTCCTTTTTTTTTTTTTTTTTTTGCTTTTTTCAGTTAACAGAATATGCCATAAATTGTTACATGTCAGTTCAGAGAGATCACCCATATTGTTTTTGATAGCTACTTAGTATCCCATTAGTGGATGTCTGTAGCTTAGTCATCCTCCATGTCATGGGTATTATGGTTGGCTCCAATATTTTATAATTAGGAATAATGAAGCAGAGAACTTGAAATGTTCCCAACACATAGAACTGAGAAATAAAGGTGACGGACACCCTAAGTACCCTGACTTGATCATTGCACACTCTCTGCATGTAACTAAATATCACATGCACCCCAGAAATATGTACAATATCAATAGAACAAAGAAATAATGAAGCAAATAATACCTTTGTGCAAATGTGTTTTCATATTCTTGGGGAGTATATATACTTCATGGTAAATTCTTAGAAATGGAAGTGCTGGATAAAGGAGACTCCAAGTGTAGTTTTGTTACAGTAGCTGTATGTTCCTCTGGTATTCCCACCAGCAGTGAAGGAGAAAGCCAGTTTTAGGCAACCTTGTCAGCAGAGGGCATTGTCAAGCTGTTACATTTTTGCCAATCATGATGGTGTCTGAAGTTGAAAGATAATCCCCCCCCCTTTTTTTTTTTTTTTGAGACAAGTGTCTCAAGCTGTCGCCCTGGATAGAGTGCTGTGGCGTCAAAGCTTACAGCAACCTCCAACTCAGGCTCAAGCAATCTTTTTGCCTCAGGTTTTCTATTTTTAGTAGAGATGGGGTCTCGCTTTTTCTCAGGCTGGTTTCGAACTTGTGAGCTCAAGCAGTCCACTTGTGTAGGACTCCCAGAGTGCTGTGATTATAGGCATGAGCCATTTCGCCCAGCCTTTCTTTTTTTTGAGACAAAGTCTCACTTGGTTGCCCTCAGTAGAGTGCTGTGACATTAGAGCTCACAGCAACCTCAAACTCAAGTGATCCTCTTGCCTCAGCCTCCCAATAGTGATCCTCAGCTATTTTTAGAGATGGTATCTTGGTTTTGCTCAGGCTGGTCTTAAACTCCTGAGCTCGGTCAGTCAGCCTGCCTTGGCCTCCCAGAGTGCTGGGATTACAGATGTGAGCCACTGCATGAAAGATAATTCTTAAAGATTGCTTTTATATCTTTTTACTCCTTGAATTATTTATGTCTTTGTTTTATTTGTTAAGAGTTATATATGTATATGTACATATATACTTATATATGGAATATATCTGTGATATAAAGTGTAAACATTTTCTCCCAGTTTGTCATTTACCTTTTGTCTTTGCTTATGGTGTTTTTTTGTGGCAAAATTTTTTATTTTTATGTTTTATGTAGCCTAGCCTAATTTATCAAAAAGGTATATTAAATTTGAATTTTCAATAACAGGAAGCATTTTCTTAAACCTAGGGCAGAGTGGAATTCACTCATTTTTTTTCCCCAGGACTTGTTGTATAGTTTTATTTTCTAAGGTCATATATTTGGCTTGTTTAGAGTTTGTTCTTGTGTATTGTGTAAAGTCTACATCTAATTTTATGTTCTTCAAGTGACCATTCAGTTGTTCTATCAAGTGATGTTTATTAAAACATCAGTACTGGCCAGGTGTGGTGGCTCATGCCTATAATCCTAGCACTCTGGGAGGCAGAGATGGGTGGATCGCTTGAGCTTAGGAGTTCCAGATCAGCCTGAGCAAGAGTGAGACCCGTCTCTACTAAAAATAGAAAAACTAGCTGGATGTAGTGGCTCACACCTGTTGTTCCAGCTACACAGCAGGCTAAGGCAAGAGGATTGCTTGAGTGCAAGAGTTTGAGGTTGCTGTGAGCTATGATGTCTCAGCACTCTACCTAGGGCAACAGAGTGAGACCTGTCTTAAAGAAAAACCAAACCCTGGGGCACCAGTCTTTGCTGTAGTGGTGGAGATGCTTTCTTTAACATCAAAGATCTCTGTGTACCTAGGTTTATTTCTTTGCCTTGTGCACTGTTGTTCCACAATGCCTGTGTATTTGTGTTCCAGCACCACCCAGTTTTAATGGTAGAGGACCTTACAGTCAGTTGCCTTTATGGTTTGTTTTCTCTTCCAGTATTTTCCTAGGTAGTCTTGCTTGCTGTTTCAGTTTGAAATTGAGCATCAGCATATCTAGGTCTATGAAAAAGTTTGTTGGTATTGTTACCAAGTTTTGTTAAATTTTATAAGTTAAAGAGAAAAGACATTTGTATAGTACTGAATTTTCTATCTAAGAACAAGGAGAGGTGAAGTTTTAATGACATTTTAATTCACTCTTTCTCGAAACCTTTCTCCACCTGCTCGTGTGGCATGCTGGGGGTTTTGCTGTCATTTGTCTGTCCTGAGTTTTTCTATTGTGATATGCTAAGAAGTGACCTTGAACATTTGAGATTTATCTAATTCCCTGTTTCCCTTCCCTGTTTGTTAATGGTTTGAGGAGCTTCCTGTTTCTGCTTAAGTTAGATCTAAATTGTGATCTTCCTCTGCCCATCCTGATTTCAGCCTCTTTCCTGTGATAGCCAGGTGCTCACACACTGACGTTGGTAGAGGTGTCCCGGTGACATTGCAAACAGTAGGTCACAGGTACAGGCTGAGAAAGAATGTAACTTACAGCCCCATACCTTGGGGCTCAATATAATCATAATCATTCATTCTTATAAAATATCTGTCCCTACCAGTGTCCCCACCCCTGCCCCGTAGTAATAATGACAGAGAAACAAATCTCTCTTTGTCTCTCTCTCTCACACACTGATAGGAGAACACACACTGATAGGATATAAAATGAAAGATTGGAAAGTGGTGTACAATTACTAATCCTTCAGTAAAAGTTTTTCTGATTATTGATATCATTTCTTTTTTAGGAAAATCACCAGCGTGTTAGCATTTTTTTTGATTATGCAAAACGTAGCAAGAACACTGCGTGGCCTTATTTCCTGCCGATGTTGAATCGTCAGGATCCCTTCACTGTTCATATGGTAAATTTGAATTGATCACGTTTTTTCTTTTTGTAATACATACAAGTAGGGAATTTACTTCAAAAAGTGTTTTCATCATTATTTTTAAATTGACAGGTGAAATCGTGTTCATGTTCTGATTTAGGTAAGAAGCAGACCTAGGTGTCTTATGACGTGGTAACCTGTCTCCTCCCCTGGAGTAGAACCTGCTGTGACAATAGCTTCTCAATTAGTGTTCAGTGAAGAGGAGGCACTCAGAGTTGGAGGTGTAGCGCGTTCTGTGTAAAGCTTTGTAGAACATACCACACCACTTCATTAGCATCAAAGCCTGTGGTGAATTCACGTGTGAAAACAGCTCTAGATCGTCTGTAGTAAGAGTAAGGACATTTTAATGTAGAAATGTTAAATTTTACTTTGAAGCAGCTACTGTCTATCATTTTTATTTCAATTAAGTAATGGCTTAGTTTTCTTAAAAATATTTTAAACATGCTTTTGTTTTAATCTTATCCCGAAGGAGTATGTTTGGAAGCCCTAACACTGAGGAATTTTCCATAGAGTCTGAGAAGGTCTGAGAGTGGACTGGGAGAATGAGCCCTGTAAGGATGAGCCTTCTCTGTTCCCAGGGAGAGCGGGCTGGGAGAATGAGCCCTGTGAGGACGGACCTTCTCTGTATCCAGGGGGAGTGGGCTGGGAGAATGAGCCATGTAAGGACGGGCCTTCTCTGTACCCAGGGGGAGTGGGCTGGGAGAATGAGCCCTGTGAGGACGGGCCTTCTCTGTACCCAGGGGGAGTGGGCTGGGAGAATGAGCCCTGTGAGGACGGGCCTTCTCTGTACCCAGGGGGAGTGGGCTGGGAGAATGAGCCATGTAAGGACGGGCCTTCTCTGTACCCAGGGGGAGTGGGCTGGGGAGGGGAGGGGTGGGGTGAGAGCTCCACAAGTTGCTTATCAGTAGATGTTTTTAAAGTTTCAGATCTAGGACCACTGGCAGTAAAATGTTTTTGAGCATATGTGTTTTTTCTTTCTTTCTCTCTCCTTCCTGTTCCTTTCACGTCTACTCTATGTTCATTTCTATGCAAGTATACTCATGTTGTATACATTATAGAACATTTATAAGGGAGATTAATTGAGGAGGACTCATGAAATTAACTATATTTTGTTGAATACTTTAAAAAAAGACAATAACAAGGCCAGGCATGGCAGCTCATGTCTGTAATCCTAGTACTGTAGGAAGTTGAAGCAGGAGGGTCACTTGAGGTCAAGAGTTCAAAACTGGCCTGAGCAAGAGCGAGACCCCTTCTTTACAAAAATTGGAAAAATTATCCGGGCCTTATTGCAGGCACTTATAGTTGTGGCTACTTAGGGGGCTGAGGCAGGATTGCTCCTGCCCAGGAGCTTCAGGTTGTAGTGACTTAAAAAAGATGCACTCTAGTTGGGGTGACAGAGTGAGACTGTCCCAAAAATTAAAAAAGGAGTTACTTTTTCTTTGAAATTTTATTTATTATTTATTTATTTTTAGAATAACACATACTGAATCTGGATAGAGTATATATAATTATTCATTGTATTATCCAGCTTTGAAACTTTTTTTTTTTTTTTTTTTGAGACAGAGTCTCACTTTGTTGCCTTTGGTAGAGTGCCATGGTGGCATAGCTCACAACAACCTCAAACTCCTGCCTTACCCTGGGAGTAGCTGGGAGTATAGGTGCCCACCACAATGCTCAGCTATTTTTAGAGGCAGGGTCTGGCTCTTGCCTAGGCTGGTCTCGGACTCTGAGCTAAGGCAGTCCACCCACCTCAGACTCTGAGAGTACTAGGATTACAGGCGTGAGCCACTGCACCTGGCCTTCTTTCAAATTTTAGAGAATGATTTTCGCTATTTGGTTTAAATGTCTTCTTAGCATCATAATAAAATTGACAAATACATTAAAGAGAAAATATATAGAGAAAGCGAGTTTCACTATTATTAATTGTTCAGCTAACTCCATATTAACTTCTTGATAACTTCAGTTACTTTTGACCAGTCTTTCTAATTTCAGGGGTCATACAGTCTGACGACATGGGTCTACTAGATGGCAATAAGGAGCTTATACTGGGAGTAGAAGTGTCAGGTCTCTTTTTCCTTTGTCTTTTTTTCTTTTTGATTTTGCATGCACTGCTAATATTTTCTTTTTCTTTTTTTTTTTTTTAAGCAGGAACTCAACTTTATTGCGTCAAGCAGCCGTTTATATAGAGCGTGGGGAAGGGGCGGGGACACTGCTAATATTTTCAATCACTGAGTTCCTAACAGGAATTATGTTAAGTCAGTTGTCTGTTTCGTTAGATCAGTTTAAACTGGATAATGTGTCTATAGATCTACTGAGCAGGCACGTGAAAGTATCAGTATGTCACAACTCAATGAGACATGAAGGTGTCCCTGTGAGCCCCTGGGTTATAAAATCCTAAGTACCACAGGATGCTTCAATGTCTGTTATTCTGAACTTGGAAATGTGCCTTTGTCAGTCTGGTTTAGCTATATTCAAATGTAAGAACGACATCCATCTACCAGCACAGGAAATAAATTATTTTGGGGTTAGCTAGCCAAGGCCTTTCATTCTCTACTGAGATTAATTATTGCTGAATAATTAGAGTTTTAAGAAGTGATTTGTGTTCAGAAAGTACTAAAAGAATGTTTATTAAATTGTCTTTGTGTGTGGGGAAGTAGTATTGTATATTGCCTGTTTAATAAAAAGTTGATTAGTTTTATAACTTGAAAAAAATGGAGAAGTCTTTGAGAAGAAAAGGGTATTTGTTTATGCTGAGAGAGAAATGACTTAACATGGAGGATAAAATTTGTAAAGATATATGGATTTTACATATCCGAGCTCAAACGGGGCTGGGAGTGAGCGAGGGAGTGGTTGGCAGCTTGCTGTGGAGATTGCTTATAACTTTGGCAAGTGATTTGGTGAAAGTCTGCCTCTAAGAAAGATTTTTGTGTTCTTTTGTTTTTTGTTGGCCATGTAATGAATATTTTATTTTTGAAACTCAAAGAGGGAATGAGTTTCAGTTTGAGTTTCAACTCAAAATAAGAAGGGAATGTTAGTTTTGGTCCACTTTAATAGAAATATTGAAAAATGTATTTTGAATGTTTGTGTTTCATAGTATACCTATTATATTTTGAGGAGTTAAATGTTACAGAAATCAGGTAGCAAAACCATTACAAGTTTTCTTTTTATGGTATATGATGTGATTTTTAGTATCAATATAATATTCAAATTTATTTCTTATTTGTTATCAGGCGGCACGGATTATTGCCAAGTTAGCAGCTTGGGGAAAAGAACTTATGGAAGGCAGTGACTTAAATTACTATTTCAACTGGATAAAAACTCAGCTGAGTTCACAGGTAAAAGAACTTTCTTTCTCAGAAAGGAATATAACAGCCATGTTCTCTTAAGCTATTTATAGTAAATATGTTAAGTTACAAAAAAAAGTTTTATTGAAATAGTGCCGTTTTACCTTGATAAGTAAGCCAGACTACTCTAAGGCGTAATAGTGTGCTTTGCTTTTTCTTTCTTTGATTGGCTCCAATTCAAACTTTTCTGTCACTTGGTGTTTCCAGCTTGCTCTTTTTAGGGGTCAGGGTGTATCTTCCTTTTAGGTGGCTGCCAAGATTACACAGATTGGAGAATTGGAAGCACCTGCGTAACTCCACAGACATGCACAAGTAAAGGTTGTGAGAAAGGAAAAGAGCTGGTGAGCAAGAGAGCGAGCCTGCGGGCCAGCTTCCGGCTGAGACTCCAGGTGCCTCTCCCGAGTCTGCCTCCGGACTGCAAATCACCAACATGTGTGTGAGAAGGTTTGGTTTGGGGAGAGCACTCGGAAAGTTTCCAGGGAGGTCTTTTATGCTCTTTTGGTCACATAACCAGGCCCAGGCCGTCTAACTGGTTATACCAATGAACTAACTGGTCCTGGCTGCTGCCAAAGGAGTGTCCACTGCAAACAGGACATTATAGATCATTAATCAGCTCACGTGTCCTTGTCTGGCCCCATGTGCACCAGGCGTCCAGCTGTCCCTGGGTGAGCCTGGAGCTGCTGGTGTAGCTGCAAGATGACTTTGACTCCTGCAGTGGTTTGTTGTCAGGATTTCGTGGTTTCATTGTGGAAGTGAAGGGTTTGGGCCACAGTGAAGCGTGCGGCCTGCTTATTGGTCATCTTGGTTGCTCCCATGTCCGTAGCTTCTCCGTGCAGGAAAATAACCTGCAGGTGTAATGGCTGCAACAATGACAAGTTTTCCCTTTCAGAACAGTAGGACAAGAGATAGGGCACTGAGGAAGGCTGTGGAGGGTTTGTTTAGGCTGTCAGTGGTGAAGTGTCAGGTGGGAAGGGGGAGGTTTGGTGGGAATGATGCTCAGAAAAGGAGAATGAATGCGGGTGGGGGCAGAGCATTCTGGGGATGAAAAGTGGAAGGAAATGGGGGGGTGTCATGGCAGAATGGGATCAAATAATAATTGATAGGTTGTTAGATTACAAATAAATGTCTATTTGAAATAGAATTTTTGTAAGTTGTAATTTAGAGTTCGACTGACCTTATTGTAATAGATTTTAATTTGCGGCCGTGAGAGGCACCCTGGTATTTTCCTTAGTTGCACTTCCTGTCTTGTCATTGTCTGCCTTTTGGGGGGAACCTAATTGCTGTTTATATTTGGATAGAGATTAATGTTAAAAACCCCAAATCTTTATTATATCAATAACATAAATTTAACCATTTTGGGGGCCTTGGTTTTAAAAAATATTTTTAATTTTTTTTTGTTTACTTATTTATTTTTTATTGAGACAGAGTCTCACTTTTTGGCCCTTGGTAGAGCCACCAAGTTGCAGATTTTACTGAGTTCGTGAGATATCTAAACTGAGAAAAAAAGAATAGATGTATTTTTTTCCTACTTTGAAATGATCTTTAAATAAACTTTATTCTGCTTTAATGTTAACTTTTGGGAATAGTGGTGGTTAGGCTCTACTGTAACTAAATTCATAAAATGAAAATTGGTAGGAAGAGTGTCTGCTGTAGTTGCTACTAGCTTTGGGGCCATTTCACCTTAGATTTTTGTTACAGGAATAAAATTTATGGTGTATCTTACAGGTGATTTGTCACTTTTGGAATGATTAATTCTGTTTGTAATTAATCATGTCCAACAACTGGGGTAAAGTATTTCTCTCTTCCCCAGTGGAAGCAAATACTTCAGTGTCCATAACAACTTTTTTGGCTGGGCCCTCTGGGAGGCTAGGGTGGAAGGATTGCTTGAGGTTAGGAGTTCAAGATCAGCCTGAGCGAGAACGAGACCCCATCTCTACTAAAAATAGAAAAATTAGCCAGATGTGGCAGGCACCTGTAGTCACAGCTGCTCAGGAGGCTGAGGCAGGAGGATCGCTTAAGTGCAAGAGTTTGAGGGTGCTGCGAGCTGTGATGACGTCATTACATTGTAGCCTGAGCAACAGAGCAAGGCTCTATCTCAAACACACACACACACAAAACATAAAACAAACAAGCTTTTTGGTATTAGATAAATACTCTTTCAGATGTTTTCTGTATCTTTCTAGTGTGCTCTTTTTATCACAGACTCTTGGAGTTGAAGTTGTGGTTTGTTGTTTCTGCTTTGCAAATCTTCCTGCTGCAAGGTGCCTCTGAGGTCACCGGCAAAGTCTGGCTTTGCTTCTCAGTCTGGTCACTGTTTCTGCGTGCCTCTCGTGGCACTGTCTCTCTTACTGTGGGCAGACTCTCTTTCTATCGCCTTCTATCAGGATTGAATTGCAGGCTTCTTGTTTAAAAAAAGTAACAGAATTATTTGGATTTTATTTGCTATTTTGTTCAGATGTTATGTGCTAGTACTGATCTGGAGGTCTCTTTTTCTCTATCATAAAGTGTTTCCTGCCTCATGAATAGGACCCCAGTTTCATAATTCTAACAGAAATAAATTCTCAGAAGTTCAAGTTTGTATATTTTGTTCTTTTACCTTGTTTGGGATTTTGGGGGGAAGCTTTCTAGGTAGTTTGTAAAGCATTGTGCTTGGGTTATGGGGGCTCATGTCCAGTACTTAGTAGGTAATAGTTACTGAATAAAACAAAATAAAGACATCCTTTCAGAAATTATCACTTTTTCTTGCACTTTCGCCTCTGACTTTCTGCCTTAACTTTTCTCTCGTCATTTCTGTTTAAGACCTTGACTGTCATTACAGCTTGTTGCATTGCTGTGGATAAACTCATTTTAAGTCTCATAATCTCATATGCTATCTTCCTGTCACCTTGCCCCTACTTTGAAAAGTTTTACCATAAAACATAGTTCAGTTTAAGGTGGGCACTTCACTGGGAAAACAATTTAGTAAATAAATCCTGAGTCTTGGAAATTTGCACCAGATTCACCTATGAAATTTAGCTGGAGCTTAGTATTCAGTTTATTATTGTTCCAATTTATTAGTGAAGATATTATCTGGAAGATTGTAATAATGTACAGAATATTTTATATCATCCCCATGCTTTTGTTAAGTAGAATTGAGTGAAAGTTATGGGGAAGATGTTATTAAGAAGAATTAGGGAAAAAGATTGCTTAGCTTCCTTTTGATAGGATAAAATTAAAAACAAAACTAAGTACTAAGTTATTTATTCCATAATAGAAACTGCGTGGTAGCGGTGTTGCTGTTGAAACAGGAACGGTCTCTTCAAGTGATGTAAGTATTTTCCTTCTTAATTCTCTGGCCTCCTCACACCCTGCACATAAATTATTCTGAGTCACAGACATTTAAAATTTTGAAGGTGTGTACTAGTTCCCAAGCTGTAAATCCCAGGATCTGATGTGTAGTGAGTGTGTGAGTATTTGTAGTCCATGGCGATCCCTTCTCCTGCGGTAGACATGAGACTTGAGCTTCCCTGTCGCTCTTTTCTTTATGCCCCTTTGTTTCAGGGCGCATAGTCGAGGCAGGCACGTGGATTCACATGCACAACTGAAGTGACTAATCATAGTTTCTCTTTTCAGACTTCAGTCGTCTGATAAACTAATATCTGTCTAGTCAATGGATAAACAATATATCAACAATTGAAGGAAGTGCGGTTACCTGATAGTGCTAAAACTCAGCTGCTGCCCTCTGCAGTTCAGGGCTGTGTGTGGGGCTGTGTGGCGGCCGACCCCTAAGCCTCCCCCCTTCTTTCTTTCTCCATCAGTCCCTCCCTACATTTTTGGAGAGTCAAAAGTTGAGTTAAAGGTTAAAACTAATCATGACTCTTCTTTCTTGACTAAAGTTATCTTTCCCATTTGTGAATGGTTTAACTTTGCTGTATTCTTAGAATGGCTCAGAAACTGGCAGTGAATTTGGACAAGGAAAGATGGGCATGACTGGCGCCAGCTGAGAGAAAGGGGAAAGAGAGATGTAGGGGAGACGCATCTAGCTGTGTTTGCTGGAAATACCTCTGGGAAACTGGAAAGCATGTTGGAGGGCAGTTTTCCAGCCTGCCTGTGATAGACCTCAGTGAAGCTCCGAAGGAGCCAGGGAATATCCATATTGGTGACTGATCCTTCCAGAATCTGAGTGGAACATATTTGTATGTATCTACTAAGACCATAGATGGCAGCAGAATCCATTTTCAAAGCCAAGAGCTTGTCTTCTCTTGGGGCATGAATTGAAGGCTTGACAAATACTGTGTTGGGCCAGAAAACGGCCACTAGCTTTCTGAAGTGGAATCAGAACAAGATGTAGAGCTGGCTGAACCATCTTTGGGTTAGGGTGGGGAGGAAATCTAGGTGTGTAGTCAGAAGCAGATGTCTAAATTGAGAATCTTTATTTCATGAGACTTGATTTCTACCAGTTTGAAATTTTGAAAACTTGTGCATTGTGACTTATTGGTAGATTTTTAAAAAAGGCACTTTTGGAATCATTTGTCTTATAAACTTATGTAAGTGGCTAAAGTATTTGTAGGTTATTAAAGCTGAAGTCTGGAGATACAAACTCTGCTGACACGACATTCTTGTTTGGCTATTTTCTGTCCAGTGTCTTGGAAAAATAAAACAGATGAATTGCACTGGCAGTTTGTTTGTCTGCATGGTTTGTCTGGTGGATTCACACACATCTTAAAAGGAAATTAGCATCGGGGTCATTGTAAGGAAAAGGTGACCTTGGATTTCCCTCCTCCTTCCTTGAGTGTTCCTCAAACCTGAACATCTCACACTCTTTCTAAAGGCTCTTAACTTTGTCAGATGTCTGTCCACTTGAATAGTAACTCCGTCAATTAGAGTAGGGTGTCAGTACTTCCTTTGATACTTACATATTTTTTTAATTCTCAAAATCTAATTTAATTCATTTAATAAGACCACAAACCAAGGAAAATAAAAGATGCCAAGGAAAAGAGAAGATATCCATGAACCAATAACAGGTTTCATTTTTTACTAAGAAAAAAGACAGTCCTTAGTAAGGTTCAAAAAGAGAACGAGGCCAGTTCATTTTGATCCCGTGGCAATCACTTTGGAGCTTACTTTTTAACTTAGTCAATTTGTGTTTCCAGATGCTATGAAAGGCCATGTATGCAGGAAGTGACACCAGTGGGGATTTGCGTATTTCATTTTCCCAACTGTAGTGATGATTTGGACCTTCCTTCTGGAAGCATCTTTAAAGAATTCTTCAAGCTGTGTGGGGAAGGCTGACTTTCAAAATTAAGCAGTAGGTCTGCATGGGTTGCTGTAGGACAGTGGTCCTCAACCTTCCTGATGCTGCGACCCTTTAATACAGTTAAAAGGGGTCACGATCCATAGGTTGAGAACCGCTGCTGTAGGAGGTTGTAGTTGAGGGATGTTGCTGAGAATTTTTTTGCTTTGGCATTGTTTTCAGGTGAATAGTACTAATCAACTGGTATCCAGTATTTTTCTTCCCATTTCAAGCCTGTGGACTAGTTTCTGAAGACCATCATTCTTATACCCCTGAAAGTGGTTGGGGGCTCCCACAGTGATGACTTTGTAGAGAGCATCTTTCAAATGAGGGCTGTGTATATACCTTCTTTGTAGATACAGATTTGCTGGAACAAATTCTAATGTTTTTTCTTTGCTGCTGCTTGATTTGAAAGAGGACTCTGTTTACTTGCTGTGTTCTGTCGGAATATCTTGGTACACATTATCATCATTTGATCAGTGAGTAAGGACCTGCTTTTTGTAGATTGACCCAATGTGGAGAAAGTTCAAGTTTTTTTAGCTCCTGGTTTCTACACAAATCTTCTGTGTCAAGGGAAATCAGTTCCACAGGAATATGAAAAGAAAGTCTCTCAGACATCTGTTCCCAGATTTGCATTCCTTTATTGTCAGATGTGGGAAATTCATTTAATTTACTAGCTTCTTTAACACTGCATTCAAAAAAGGTCACACTTTCTGGGGCTGTCCATTCACATATCAGTGCACACTTTTGTCCTTGTGCATCGGTTGTGATCTGGTCAGCTTCCCCACCCTCTATTGCCCCTTCTTCATGACACTGACTGACTTCTGTGGTGCCAACCACTTTGCCACCACCCAGAGCTCTCAGGCTCAGGGACAGAAGTTGCTGCTTTGACTTCAGTAGCTCCCTGACTTTAAAACTGGAAGGGGATCCTAACGTTTAGGTAGGACACTGTTTTGAACGTTACCTATTGATTATAAAGGATATTACAAAGGATTCAGTAGGGGGGCATGGCCCTCCCTGGCTGCCCACCTCTGGGAACTGCCATACACTCAGTTATCCGGAAGCTTCTGATACTTGTATTTTCATAGAGGGATCTGAATCTGGCAGATGAGGTTTATTGAGCACTAACTATGTGCCTGGTGCTGTCTCACTCATTTTATGGATACATCTTCCTTGAGCATTTACAGTCTGTCTCAGATGTGTGGGTTGCAACATTAGCCTCATTTCATGGATGAGTGGCAGTGCCACACAGGAAAGCACACCAGGCTGCCTGAAGTCACACAGAAAGAGTTGCAGACACTCCAACGGATGCATTGCTTGGAGAATTACTTTTGAGGAAGTTGAACTGGAATTGGATCTTTAGGCATTCCTCAAGTGACATTGCCTACTAAGATTTTTTAACATATGGATGTTGTATCTTAAAGTCACTTCAGATTTTCACAAAGTGGGAGGGGGAGAGGTAGCTTAGTAAACTGCATTACCTGTTCTTGCCACTTGATGTCAGTATAACACAAAGTTTTACACTGCAAAGAGAAACAGAAACATGATTCAACAAAATCACTTTTTATTTTTTATTTTTTTTTATTTATTTTTATTATAAATCATAGCTGTGTACATTAATGCAAAATCACTTTTTAAAGTGGTCACAGAAGCATCATCTTAAGTTGTAAGTGAACCATTACATTTTAATTTAAATAAAAGTATATAAATTGAATTTCTTTAAAATGCACTATCGTGTCTTCTCTATTTGTGAAAATAATAGATGATATCACTCTGCATGTTCTTATCTTAAACCGTTCAGTTCTTCAGTGGTTCTGGTTCTTTTTTTTCGTTTTTTTTTGGAGACAGGATCTTACTGTGTCATAGGGCTAGAGTGTGGCCGCCCAGGGTAGCTCACTCCAACCTCAAACTCTTGGGCTCAAGCAGTCTTCCTACCTCAGCCTCCCAACTACCTGGGACTACAGGTGTGTGCTACTAACACCTGGCTAATTTGTTGTAGACAATGGGTATTACTATGTTGCTCAGGCTAGTGTTAAGGCCCTGGCCTCAAGCAGTCCTTCTACTTTGGCCTCCTACACTGCCAGGATTATGGTCTGGGCCTGATGACTCGCAATAGTTCTGTCCGTAGAACTTCCTGCGGTGTTAGAAATGTGAAGTGTATCTGTACGTACCTGTATTATGGCCGTTCCTAGCCACGTGGGACTCTGGCATACTTAGAAATGTGGCCAGTGTGAGTGAGGATGTAGATTTCCAATTTATTTTTTAAATAGATTTTTTTTAGAATTTGGAAAAAAATAGTTTTTTTGAGACTTTGAAAAAAACTATTTTTTGAGACTTTGGGGGGGAAAAAAAAGTTAACTCATGACTCCATACTGAACATCAGAGTCAAAGCACTGTATGATAGACATACTCATATCTGACAATGTGAATGTTATTTTTTTTGCATTATTACTATTATTATTGTTGCTCAATATTTCGTTGCAGCAATCGTCTGATTTCTCTTCTCAATGTATTTATCTTCGTTTGTTCTTTACGAGGTTTTTGTTTTTAGTCCTTATCTTAAACATTGTTATTGTTATTAAATTTTAAGCCTTTTTAATTTTGTGAAGGCAAAAAGTGGAAACCAAATAAACACATGTATATAGAGAGAGATAATTTTAAAAAATAGTTTTTTTACCATAAAGTTCATTCATTTGCAGTTCAGTGGTTTTTAATATTTTTAGAGTGTACAAGCATTTCCATCCCACTCTGACTTTGTAACATTTCAACACTTCAAAAAACAAAGAACACCCTACAACACCAACCCTGGACTCATTAGCAGTCTTCCCCATTCCTGCTGTTCCCTCCCAATGCTCAGCAACCATTATCTACTTTCCATCTCCTGACTTGCCTCTTTTGAACATCTCATGTGAATGAAATTATGTACATCTTTCATTGAGCATAATGTTTTCAAGATTCATCCAAGTTTTAGCATGAAATAACAGCATTTTAGAATGAAGAGGGGACAGAAACCTCAGACTTTTTTTGCTTTAGGCTAAATTCCTTGGATTGTTTTTTGTACCTCTAATATTCCTGTGAAGGGGAGGTTAACTTTCCAGCTTTGGCTTTGTTTTTAATTTGCTGCTGTGCTCATATGATGCTTGTCAGTCTTCTAGAAGAGGTGGAGAACTTCCTTGAGTTAGTTCTTTACCACTTTGTTGGTAAGTGCATGGTAATAAGTGCTGCCCAAGCAGCAGAAAGCAGTGGGCCGTGTCAGTAATTCACACAGTGCAGGCCTGCTCTTCAGATGTAGTCTCCTGCTCATGAGTCCTGAAGTCTGTAGAGACCTAAAGTAACTCAAATCAATGACAAACAGTCCCTGGGCTCATGATAGTTCAACCTCACGATTTTTTTGACTTTACAATGATGTGAAAGCAATATGCATTTATTAGGAACAGTACTTTGAGTACTCATGCAATAGTTCTGTTTTCACTTTCAAGTACAGTATTCAAATCGTAGAATGGGTACAGGCGATTGCACTAATGTACACAGCTATGATTTAACAATTAAAAAAAAAATTTAAAAAAAAAGTGAGGTGAGATATTCTACACTTTATTATATAATGGGCTTTGTGTTAGATGATTTTACCCAACTGTAGGCCAGTGTAAATGTTCTGAGCTTTTTTAAGGTAGGCTAAGCTAAGCTGGATGCTTGGTTGTTAGGTGTATTAAATGCATTTTTGACATAAGATATTTTCAATTTGCAGTAGGTTTGTTGTCACATAACCCTGTCTTAAGTCGAGGAGCGTCTACATGTTTTTGTGTATATAGTTTCAGTAGTATTATTAAAGCAATTCTTGATGGTTCTTTGTTGTCCTTTATCTTCTTTTTACAAACTTAATACTTTTCAAACATTGGGAATCTTTTAAATATGTGCGTAGAATGGATGCTAAGAAAATGAGGAAGGATAAGAACCTAAGACTTTTGCTTTTCTGGTAAGATTTTAGAAGGATTGCTTGGAGATATATTGTGGCAATGCAAAAGAAAAATAAATGGTATTTAAGCACACAACTGTTTCTTTATGTATCATTTTCAGAGTGTAGCACTGATAATAATAACTTAATACTATGTATTTATTCGCTGTTTTCTTGGAAGTTATATACAAAGGAATAATTTATAAAGTAAATCATGTTTTCTTAGTTATGCCAGCAATAATTTTTCCCTTTAATAGAGATCCCCAGTAATCGTGTAACTACTTATATGATTAAACACATTAGATTGAAAGTAGTACTTGAAGAAGATTTATACATTTTTAGCTAATCGTGAAATTATGTTTTTTATAAGACTGTATCTTAATTTAATTTAGGTATTTTGTGAATATTCACTAGAGAATCTCTTTTAATGAGCCAACTTCAAAAAGATTCTTGGGGTAAATATATTTTAGTCCCTGAATATTAATTAACACTACATAGAAACTGACTTTAGTGTCATAGAAGTTTCTTTTTTTGGGGGGGGGGAGGTTGGTAGAGTTAGTATTATTTTCCTTTGTTGATGAGAAAGCAATTTGAAGAGGTTAAGTGCTTTGTCCAGTGTAATGTGGCCGAACTTCTGATTCCTGTTCCAGGACTTGTGCCCTTCTTCCCTGCTTCCCTTTCTTTAGTCTTTTTTATTTTAAATTGTGTCATTCCTTACTTGTAAAGTAAAATGCAGAGACGTTAAATGCTCAGCAGGATGAATTTATGTTTCTTGGTCCCTCCTGCTGCCTTCACCCCACCTCCCACAGAGATTATCCTTAGTAGCTGTCTGTTACCATAGAGTAGCCTTGTCTGAGGTGGAACTCTAGAAACGGGATCACGGAGTGTGAACTCTTACGTTTCTGTGTGTCTTTCAAACCCTGTTACATTTAGCAGCAAATCTGTTTCATTGCAGGGTATTATTTCATCACATGTATGTGTACTATCCATTCTCTTTAGTGGTAGATATTTGGGTTGCTTCTAGGTTTTGACTATTACAAATAATCTTACCATGGACGTTCTTTTTTTTTTAGTTTTTGGCTGGGGCTGGGTTTGAACCCACCATCTCCGGCATATGGGGCCGGCGCCCTACCCCTTTGAGCCACAGGCACTGCCCCATGGACATTCTTGTATATGTCTTTTGGCAGATGTGTATCCTTCTGTCTGGGTAATTTTAGATTTTTAGAATGGAATTGGTAGGCAATGGGATAGGTATACATTTAGTTTCAGGAGGTATTGCCAGTCAATTTTCTAAACCAATGTATGTATTCTTCAACATGGTATGAGAATTGCATTTGTTGTAGTTCTCTACTGACACTTGATATTGTCTTCGGTTATTTTTTAAGTGAGTATCTATGATAGAAGCTAAACTTCCATGGGCAGATGTGCACACTCACTTTTTGGTTCTAAGAAGAGAGAGAGTCAGTAGTCATCAAGCATTCTGTACTTTTGGAACTACCGTATATACTTGAGTATAAGCCGAGTTTTTTCCGGCACAAAATTTGTGCCGAAAAAACTCGGCTTATACTCGAGTATAATGGTACTTATCAGCATCATCGCATTTCATATAAAACTGGTTTATAGTTTAGTCAGTTATGTGTTTGAAAAGTTAATCTTTGTGCTTCACTGATAACCAACACACTGTGCGTTTTTACTCTGTCTCCATGGGACAGATGCCTGCCCTTTACCTCAGTGCCTTCTTGGTTTCTCAAAGGCTGACAATTCCAAAACTTAGGTGAATGTTATCTTTACTCTTTTTCATGTAGTTTATAGTTAAATCCTAGTGTTTTGTAGATGAATATTGAAAATGTTTCTATAAACTATTTTTTGTTTGTTTCTGAGATAGAGTCTCACTATGTCACCCTAGGTAGAGTGCCGTAGTCTCACAGCTCACAGCAACCTCAAACTCTTGGGCTTAAGCGATTCTCCTGCCTCAGCCTCTCAAGTAGCTGGGACTACAGGTGCCTGCCATAACTCTCGGCTATTTTTTGTTGCAATTGTCATTGTTGTTTAGCTGGCCCGGGCTGGGTTCGAACCTGCCAGCCCAGGTGTATGTGGCCGGCGCCCTAACCACTGAGATACGGGCGCCAAGCCTATAAACATTTTTATAACATTTATTTTACTTTGGTACAATATCACTGATGGCTTTATGTTTGTCTTTTAATGTATATTTATTTTGAAATTTCTCCATTTTTGAATGACTTTGTAATTCTATAGAACATGGCTCTCTGAGAACATACTCACCAGGAAGGCGAAGCTGTTTTCACTATGATGTAATTACTCCACCATCTATAGTAAGAGTTTGCATTTTCAGCAACATTAGAGAATTTATCTAAATGATATTCTCTTAAATGTGTTGAGAAATATGTGTTTTTCCTCCACTGTTGACATTCACCGCATGCTGTGGTGAGTTCTCAGCCTGAGAATCTTAACGCAGTACAAAGAACACTAACTAGTTTAAGCCCTAAGAGAGTTGACTTCAAGTGTCAATTTAAGACTTAACTATCTTCATTTCAACAAACTATTTCTTAAGCTTTGGGTTTCTCATCTGAAAAAAATCATCATTATCGTAATGAGCTGCTATTGTCATTAAAATAGGACTTTTTTTCCTTTTATTATTTTCATTTGAAAGTACTTTAGAAAGTACTTTATTAACATATCATGTAAATGCATACTTTAAAAGCATATGCATGTTTGCCTTTGTAAAAAGTGGTTTTTTTTTTTTTTTTTTGACGGTTTTCTTGGTAGTTGTGAGGGCTAAAAAATACATTTTGATTACAGAAAAAACAGAAAAGCTTTACAACCAAGGACTTTTTATCATCGAATGACATTAAAACAAACAAACAAAAAATTGTATTCAGGAAACAATACATTGAGCATCTAACACTTTTTTTATGTGAATGTGATTTTGTGAAGTAATTCCATTTACAGTAGTACTTTGTTATCGGAGAAATGAATTACTTGAGCAATTTAAATTTAAGCTATTATCTGGTTAAATGAGCTCTAACACCATAAATATTTCCTAGTAAAGTAGAGTGACTTAGGGTGAGTTAAAAATTGATTAGCAATTTGTATTAGTTTTGCAGTTGAGATAGCTTAAAAAAAATTTAGGTGATTTTATAAGGTCCTTATTTGCTTTAAGAAGTGCTTTTAACAATGAGATCTCATGTTGGCTCCAATAAGAAATAGGGTAATAGTGAGTGCCATGTTTTTTATATTTTTCCAATATTATTATATAGAAATTTTAGTCAAATTTTTAGACTTTTTAGACTATTAACCATATCGATCAGGATATCAAATATTTACTTGGAATTAGTGTAAGATACAAAGTTTATTTGCACTTCTTTTATTTATTCATTCAAGAAATATTTATTGTGTACCTTATAGGTACAATGAGTGGTGCTGAAAGTATAATACTGAACAAGATGGGCATGATTCCTGCCTTCAGAGGGCTACATTGTATCTGGAAGTACCGTGTATACTTGAGTATAAGCCGAGTTTTTCCGGCACAAAATTTGTGCCAAGTTCGGGTTTTTCGGCACAAATTTTGTGCTTAAAAAACTCGGCTTATACTCGAGTATATACGGTAATTAACAACTGATTATTTCATTAAACTAGTGGCCCTGCCCATAGGGCAGAAGCACAGAGTCTTTTGAGTGTAAACAGAGGGTGTCATCTAGGGGTTCCCACTGGCTCAGGCTGTCCTGGGGAAACGTAAGGGGTGAGGGGTGAGGAGGTGAACCCGTGGAAGAGAGGCCTGATTTACGGGGCACTCTAGGGGAGGAAGGGATACAGACTTTTGCAGCTATGGCTCTTGGATGAGAAGAGGCCTGTCGTCTCTCCCAGGTCTGTCTGGAAGTAGATTAGTTTGGGGTGAGATGTGTTGATAGTTGAGTAAATTTCTAATGCATGAATCTGTTTTTCTCTTGCTTGCAGAGAGTGAGCTTTCGGAGCAGGACAGGAGGAGGATGGTGACTGTAGAGACCCTAGGGAGTAGCCGAGAGAGGCCAGGTGCTATGGCTTTGCATGGTCCTGTGGTTCTCTCCAGCAGGATTGAATTGCCCTTGTGTAGGATCAGAGGTGGTCACTGGTTGGACTGATCTGAGGCTGATTATTTTCTTTAGCAGATTCATAAGATGATTTAAGTGTAAGATAAATGGATGCTTTTTACTTTGTTTAATTGAAGACAATATTCAGTCATTTCCCAATGCTGTCTCACTCTACTTTCAAAGTAATCCCTGGAATGGTAGGGCAGCCTGTACTGAACCAACACATTTTTGCAGTGAGAGGAAATTGATGGTAAATCAAAGAGAACAGAGTGCTCTAGGTTGTCTTTTTATTTAGTTATGTCTTGTCAGGGCCCGGGATTGGCCAGGTCTCGGGCCCAGCTTAACTAGGTTCTGGACGCAGACCACTAAGCTGCCTTGTTCAGGAACAATTTCTCTTAGGTGCCTGAGGGCTATCTACTTCAGCAGGAGAGAGAGAGCGTCTTAGAGTAAAGCAGTCTTAGAAAGATAGATCTTAGTCTTTAGTAGAGCTTAGTGATCTTCAGCAGAGAGACGCCGTGCTGGTGTTCTGCAGGCAGGAGAGGAGACAGAGTCAGAGTAAGCGGGTCTGTGATAGAATGTGCACGCTCCCAACTACCTTCTCCTCCAGTCTAATATAAGGCTGATCTTGTGCCTCTCAGCACCACAGGTGTAGAGACTGCCAATTCACCACTGCTCTCATCTCGCGAGCTCTCCTGCTTGTTAGGAGAGCTAAATCCTCTCCATGCTCTTTTCACCAAGGTGTTCCATTGTTGAGCTACACAGGTATTTCTTATAACTCTCACTCCTCCTAGCCATAGGACAGGGGTGGCGAACAAGTTCCACTACGTGCTCGGAGATCGCTCCTCAGAGGTCCCTCCTCAGAAGCAGCATAACAAAATCCAAACTTGGCAAAGAGCCACAGTATACAAAATAATGATAAGAGGCAAAGAGCCGAAATTCATTTTGGCCGGGAGCCGCATGC
>CAUYPK010131212.1:0-26111 GCA_963574355.1 Loris lydekkerianus | reverse complement strand
TGTTGGTTGTGCTGGTGGCTGCCTCGGCCGGGTGGAGTCGGCGGGGGCGCGCGCCCGCGGCCGGCGCGCCGGGGCCCGCCGCCCCCCCCGCGCCGCGCGCCCCCGCCCGGCCCCCCCGCCCCCCCCGGGGTTGGGTGTGTTTACTGCTTCAAACTTTCTACTCATTACTGGTCTGTTCAGAATTCTACTGCTTCCCAATTAAAGCATAGGAGGCTGCATGTTTCCAAAACTGTACCCATTTCCTATAGACGTTCTAGTTCATGTGCATAAAGGTTTTCACAGTAAGTCTCCAAACATTTGTGTGTCTGTGGTATGTAACATCTCTTTCATTTCTGATTGACCTTAGGTGAATCCCTTCTATTTCCAACTAATCTACTTAATTGTATAGTGACTTTATCTTTTCAAAGAACTACCTTTTTGTTTTGGTTGATTCTTTGTATTTGTTTTGAGAGTCCATTTCATTTTGTTCTGCTCTGATATTTGTTATTTCTTCTGCCAGCTTTGGGTTTGGTTTGTTCTACTTTTTCTAGTTCTTTGAGGTATGATAGTAGGTAATTTGTGATCTTTTTGATGTAGCCACTTAGTGCTACAAACATCTTTCTTAGCATTGCTTTTGCTGTATCCCAGAGATTTGTGGAAACTTCTGTCACCTGGATCATTCAATTCTACAGATTTCTGTTCTGATTTCATTACTGACCCAAGAATCATCCAGCAGCACACTGTTTAACTTCCACGTACTTATGTTGTTTGTGAGTCCCTCTTGCAATTTCTGTTTTTATTCCACCATGGTCTCCAAAGAAACATTTTGATTTTTGGGTTGAGACTAGTTTTGTGGCCTAACTTGTGATCTATCTTGGAAAATGTCCCATGTGCTAATGAGATTCTGCTATTCTATAGATCTGGAGTAGAATGTTCTGTAAATGTCTATTAGGTCCCATTTAAGTCAAGGGTGTGTTGATTTACTGCCTTGATGATTTCTCTAGTTCTATCAGTAGAATACTGAAATTCCTGGCCACTAAAATGCTGCTATTTCTTTCTTTCCTTACATCTATCAGGTTGGTACAAAAGTAACCGCAGTTTTTGCACTGTTGAAATTTGCTGTTTGATACTGGAATACACTTTTTTTTTTTTTTTTTGAGACAGAGTCTCACTTTGTAACCCTGGGTAGAGTGCTATGGCATCACAGCTCACAGCAACCTCAAACCCTTGGGCTTAAGAGATTTTTTTGCCTCAGCCTCCCAAGTAGCTGAGACTCGAGGGGCGCACCACAATGCCTGGCTTTTTTTAGAGACAGGGTCTTGCTCTCGCTTAGGCTGGTCTTGAGCTCAGGCAATCCTCCCGCCTCAGTCTCCCAGAATGCTAGGATTACAGGCATGAGCCACAGTACCTGGTCTGGAATACATTCTTGATAATGTGGTTACGGTACACATTTTAATGTGAATTTCTCACTTTATATTTTTTTGTTAATCACTTATTATTTGCTGTTTATTTTATATTTAGACTAGAGAAATAATGTTAGACAAAAAGGAAATTTGAGTGATTTTTCTTATTCTAGTTCAAAATGGGTCATAAAGCAGCAGAGACAACTCACAACATCAACAATGCATTTGCCCCAGGAACTGCTAACAAATGTACAGTTCAAGAAGTTTTGCAAAGTTAAGAGAGCTTTGAAGATGAGGAGTGTAATGAAGGCCATCACAAGTTGACAATGACCAACTGAGAGCAACCATGGAAGCTGATCCTCTTGAAAACTACATGAAAAGCTACCAATGAACTCAGCATTGACCATTCTAAGGTTGTTTGGTTTCTGAAGCAAACTGCAAAGGTGAAAAAGCTCAGTAAGTGGGTGCCTCATGAACTGACCAAAAATCAGAACAATCGCCATCTTCAAGTATCATCTTCTTCTATTCTACACACTTTAACAAACCATTTCTTGACTGGACTGTGATGTTAAAGTAGATTTTATACGACAATTGGTTGTAACTAGCTAAGTGGTTAGACCAAAAAGAACCTCCAAAGCATTTCCAAAGCCAAGCTGGCACCCAAAGGTCACAGTCACTGTTTGTTGCCAGTCTGATCCACTACAGCATTCTCAATTCCAGCGAAACCGTGACATCTGAGAAGTACGCTCTGCAAATCCATGAGCGGCACCAAGGGCTGCAACACCGATAGCCAGTAGTCCACAAAAAGAGCCCAACTCTTCTCCACAGCACACACTGCACAACCAACACTTTAAAAATTGAATAAACTGGGTTATGAAGTTTTGCCTCACCTGCTATATATACCTGATTCATTGCATCTCATCAACTTTTTGCAGGGGAAACGCTTCCACGACCAGCATCATGCAGAAAATGCTTTCTAAGAGTTCACTGAATCCCAAGGACGGACTTTTATGCTACAGGAATAAACACTTATTTCTCACTGGTAACAGTATGTTTAATTGTCATGGTTCCTATTTTGATTGATAAAAATGTGTTTGACAGCTACTTCAGAGGCTAAGGCAAGAGAATCACTTGAGCCTAAGAGTTTGAGCTATGATGCCATGGCACTCTACCAAGAGGAACAAAGGGAGACTCTGCCTCAATAAAAATAAATAAACAAACAAACATGTGCTGAGCCTAGTTATAATGATTTAAAATTCATAGCCCAAAACCACAACTACTTTTGTACCAACCTAACAGAATTTGTTCTGTGACTCTGAGAGCTCTTATGCTAGGTGCATGTATGAATAAGACTGTCAATACGTAAGACTTGTTGAATTGATCCCTTTATGATTATATAATAATACATTATTGCCTTTTTTTAACCCCTGCTGATTTAAAGTCTATTTTATCTGATACAAGAATATCTACTCCTGCTCATTTTTGCTTTCCATTTGCATAATTTCTTTTTTACCCCTTTACCTTCAGTCTATAAAAATCTTTAAAAGTTAAATGGGTTCCTCGAAGACAACATGTATTTGTGGTTTTTAGCCATTCAGCCAATATATGTATTTTTAAGTGGGGCATTTATAGTCAATGTTAGTCTTGATATTTAAAATACTGTTCTGGCTCAGCACCTGTAGCACAGCAGCTAGGACGCCAGCCATATACACAAAAGCTGGCGGGTTCAAACCCAGGCCCAGGTCTGCTAAAACAACACTGGCAACTGCAACAAAAAATAGCCGGGCATTGTGGTGGGCACCTGTAGATAATTGGGAGGCTGTGGCAAGAGAATTGCTTGAACCCAAAAGTTTGCTGTGAGCTGTGATGCCATATCACTCTACCGAGGGCAACATAGTGAGACTCTGCCTCAAAAAAAAATAAAATAAAATACTGTTCTGTTCATCATGCTGATTGTTACCTGGTTGCTAGTTTTCTCCCTTGTGTTACTGTTTTATAAGAGCTTCGAGTGTTTTTACAAACAAACCTCTTTTAAGCATTTCTTCTAAGACAGGTCTAGTGGTGACAATTCCCTTAGCCTTTGCTTGTCTGGGAAAGACTACTTTTTCTCACCTTCATAAATTAATTTTGCAGGATACAAAACTTTCGGCTGGCAGTTAATCTATTTAAGACTAAAAATGGAACCCCAATCCCTTCTGATTACAAGGTTTCTACTGAGAAGTCTGCTGTTAAGCTGATGGGTTTCAAGTTACTTGATGATTTTTGTCTCACAGCTGGTATAATCTCCTTCATTTTGACTTTGGCCAGACTGATGACTACATGCCTTGATGTCCTATTTGCCACAAATCTTCCAGGTGTCTGATGCCCTTCTTATATACACATGTCTAAATCTACAGCAACACCAGGAATTATTCCCTCAAATCGATTTTCTATGCTTTTTAATTTTTCTTCTTCCCCCCCAGAGATATCTGATTCTTATTGTTCACTTTATATAATAGTCCCATTTTTCTCAGAGAGATTTTTCATTCTTGTTCAATCTTTCGTTCTTCATTTTTGACTTAACTGGGTTAAGTTGAAAGCCTAATCTTCAAGGTCTGAAACTGTTTCTTCTTCTTGGTTTCATCTATTGCTAAAACTTTCTATTTTATTTTGAAATTTTCAAAATGACTCATTCCCAAAAGTTCTGTCACGTTTTTTCTTATATTATCTAAATCTTCAGTGAATTTTTCATTCACGTCTTGAATATTTTTGTTTGTGTTCTTACTTGCCATCCACATTCTGAAATCCATACCTGACATTTCAACAATTTCCTTCTGGTTGGAGTCCATCACTGAAGAACTACTGTGATCCTTTGAGGATATTAAAATAGCCTGCTTTTTCATGTTGCCAGAGTTCTTATGCTAGTTCCTTCTCATCTGAAACCTCTTCTCTCAGCTCAGGACAGCTTTGTGATACATCTTTTCTCCTCTGCTAGAAACTCTGTCCTCAGTGAAGAGAGGGACAGCACCCCTGGATGACACGCTAGAGTTCTAATCCAGAAGATTAACCAGGCAGGAGAAGGGATGTCCTGTGAGTGTCTAACAACGTACCCTCGTGCATCACTCCATTCTCCTATGGTGGTCACAGGCATAAAGGCACACGTGTTAGTTGGAGGCAGAAGACAAATTTAAAAACATGCCCCAAATGGGAAGGAATAACCATACTTCTATTTCAAAAAAAATTATAAATGGTTCTAAAAACATTAGGTTTAAACTTGCATTTTTCTTTTAAAAGGCTAGAAGACTGAAATCAAAGACAACTACTATAAGCTATCTTTTCTTTTTCTTTTTTTTAATTTGTATTTATTTATTTATTTATTTATTTTGGCCAGGGCTGGGTTTGAAACTGTCACCTCTGGCATATGGGACCGGGGCCCTACCCCTTTGAGCCACAGGCGCCGCCTTTTCTTTATTTAAATTTTAAAAAATAATAAGCAAGTCTTTTAAAACTATGAATATTTATATTATAGAAGCCGAGATTCAGAAAATTCTCCAACCAACTTTGCCACATAAAGTTCCCCATTTTACAGAACACTGGAAATTTAGACAAAAGATTGACGGGAACAAAAAACACACTCAACCAAAAAATGGTATTAGGAAGAGTGCAGAAGATAAAACAAAACTGATCTACCTAATGCAACAAGAGAAAAGGCAATAAACTTCATAAAGGTAAAGTTATGAGAAGATATTTACTGCAAATCCTAAGAAGTAAAATAATTTTTACCCTGTGCTTAAAGTTTGTGAGTTGTAGGTTATTTTCTAAGGAATTAAGATTTGGAACTGGGGATGAGAGGGAGGAGACAGAAATGAAAGAAAATGAAACATGCAGAAGGCAATGAAATAGTTACAGAAAAGAAAGCATTTTAATATAAAATAACCATTTAAATCAACAGGTATACACGGGTTTAAGGGAGAAAGTATACATGCAATACATATGAAGTACAATCTTTTGAACTTCTTAGTTCAAGAAGTTAGTCAAGTTAATCATTCAATTTTTAGAAAATCTTACATCCTCTACTACTGCTTTAATCCCAACTGCTTGCACTTTTTGATGAGCAGATGATTAACAACTCCACGATACAACTGGTAGGAGAGTAAATGAGAAAACTCCAATCTGTTCATTTTACTACATGAAGCCACAAATGGTTGGCTGGAGACCCATTTTAAACTGATAAAACTAGAAGTCTTAAAGACAAATTCCATTTTTCTTTTTCTTTTCGTTTCTTTCTTTCTGTTTTTTTTTTTTTTTTTTTTTTGTCATTATCTAACTTTGTAACCCGGGGTTGAATACCCTGGCATCATAGCTCACAGCATCCTCAAATTCTTGGACTCATGTGATTCTCTTGCCTCAGCCTCCTGAGTAGCTACCTAGGACTACAGGCACCTACCACAACACCAGGTTATTTTTAGAGACCCAGTCTTGCTCTTAACTCAGGCTGGTCTCCAACAAGTGAGCTCAGGCAATCCACCTGCCTCAGCCTCCCAGAGTGCTAGGATTAGAGGTGTGAGCCACCTGCAAGGCACCCAGACCAAATTTCATTTCTTCACATTCTCAAAGCCGATAAATTATTAAAGATAACTGAACATGTAGATTTTTATAGTACTATTTTGACTAGGACTTTTAACATTACCAGAAAACGCAGATGAAAATGTAAGTTGAATTTCTTGGCTCAGCGCCTGAGCACAGAGGTAACAGAGCCAGCCACATACACCAAAGTTGGCAGGTTTGAACCCAGGCTGGGCCAGCTAAACAACAATGACAACTACAACAAAAAAAAAAGCTGGACACTGTGGCAGATGCCTGCAGTCCCAGCTATTCGAGAGGCTGAGGCAAGAGAATTGCTTAAGCCCAAAGGTTGGAGATTGCTGTGAGCTATGACACCGCAGCACTCTACTGAGGGTGACATAGTGAGACTCTGTCCAAAAAGAAAGGTTGAATTTCTTAGTAACATTAATAAAACAAATATTTCACAGTTTGATTTTGAATAATCTTCTATCTTTACAATATGATTATGTATGGTTTTTTTATATTTAAAATTTCAACTTATTAACTTAAAGTCTCCCGAACTTTAAAAGCAAATATCAGGCGGCATCTGTGGCTCAAAGGGGTAGGGGGCTGGCCCCATATGCCAGAAGTGGCGGGTTCAAACCCAGCCCCAGCCAAAAACTGCAAAAACAAAAAAAAGCAAATATCAATGATTTTGAAAATGACCATATATCAATCTGTATCAATAAACTCTGTAAGAATTGTATGAATTCTGAAATCACATTTAAATTTTATAATACTGCCCAGCAGGGATTATACAATAGATAATGGTTTTTCTAGACTAAAAATGCAAACCATCTAAAGGTGAAGATAATTTGTCAAAAGAAATAAACCTCACCAATTCAAAAAATATTCTTAAGTGGACAAGTAACTTTATGAGTAAACGGGTAACATTACCTATAAATAAACCCACCTAACAAATTACATTTTCTACTCCATAGCATTCCTCTAACCAAGCTTCTCAATGAGGTTTGCTCCCAGCAAACAGTTCAGAGTCTGAGTCCATTTACCTGGTCAAAATCAAAAATTAGCCAAGTACTGATAACTATTAGAATAGCCAGGTTTAACAGCTTAAAAAGGTCTTGAGAAGAAGGATCTGGTCCACTTTTGTGTGCCACAGAAAATCTGATGATAGTTCTATCCTACCTCAGAAAAAGATACACAGGTAAATATTCACAAAACTTTTACAATGAACTTTATGGGAGGTAAAGGTAGGGTAGGTAGATTGGGTGGGGAGCGCGCAAAAGCTGCTGATTAAAAAGGTCTGGTGGAAACTACCTTTCCAGATCCTCAGAAAAGAGAAGTTCTATAACTCACTGGAAGTGCACCAAATATAATTCTTTTGCTAATACCACCCCTTACAAGGTATTTTTGGTATTTGCCTGGGTAAAACTACAGTTGCAGAGGAGAGGGGAACGGGGCAGCAGACTTCTGCAATACCATGGTAGACGCACATAATGAGTGTGTCCCCATCCTATTCAATTTCCGATTACTCTCACAGAAATTCATCCTGGCAAAAATCTCTTTTCCACGAATTCAGCTATTGTGTAAACAGGAAAAATTTGTTCTCTTCAAAATTTAAAAAGCTGGGTTCCCCATTACAGAAAATCAGCACCCCACCAACAGCAATGCCACTCGTGATACTTGAATCACCAGGACAACACGCATGGATTAGTCTGCAGACATCTGCAGACGGCAGGCAGTCACAAGCAGTTAGCACAACAGGCATGCAGTGGGACAAATACATATTAGTTGGAGACACAAGACATAAATGCATAAATATTCTTAAAGGAAAACCATCAACATTACTCAGATAATTCTTATTTTCTCTCAAATCCAAACTTTTTCATTATAAGTGTCTGACTGCTTCATTTTGTCTTCAAAGGATAGTTATGCCCAAATGTTTACAATTGAAATGCAAATTCCATTGTAAAATTACTTCCTTTTAAATTTCTCCTCATATCACATTAATAGGGCATTATATTTAAAATCTTACATTATGTATATTGGTAGATAGTTTTATATGTTCATTTCATTTCATGATCATAAAGGGGACACTACAAAATATAAAAATGAGGTATGACATCTAAGGTTATTGAGCTACTGCATTATACCAATAATCTCTTTCTCTACTAATTGAAAATTTATCCTTTGCAATGCTTAGTTGATTAAACCATTAAAAAAAAACAAGTGGCTACCACATATACGCGAGTAGGGTAGTAATTCTGCAGTAGTAGCAGCAAGAGGCAGTAACCGGATGAGGGTGCACGGGCTTTCTGCAATGTTGGCAAAGATTCTGCTTCTCATCCTGAATGGTAATTACAGGGATATTTACTTTTTAATAATTCTTTAAACTGTCCGCATTTTTCCTTTATGCAAACAGTAAGTTTTTAGGAAAGCGGATCCTTGGTGAAAGCTTAAAAAATGGAAAAAACAGTGAGAAGCAATTCTGATAAGAAAGTGAACAACTGAAGCAATTTATGCAGAAAGAAACAGTTGATGCTTTGAGGGTTTCTAACACTGAATTCCTATAAATGAGGAAACTCCTGTCATCGTTTGCCCAATATAAATGCTTAGTTTAGTATTTAGGAAATGATTATTGAAACAATCCATTTTAAGACCTGATAATAAATTGTATTAGTCACCAATCACAGGTACTGTTTGATACATACTTTTCTATGTTAAAGATGAAATGTCACTGTTTATAATGTGATAGTAGCCTGTATAAAACAAAAAAATCGCACACAATACAGTTACATTTATTTCCATCCTATATTGGAAAAAAATCTATAATTATAATAATTCTACCTTTTAATTATATGGGTTGCCCTTCTTTAGTAGTTACAGCATCTCCTGCCACTAAGTACTCTAACACCTTTCTAACTGTCAAGGTAAGACAAAATCCTACCCCCAGCCCCAAATTCTTACGAACAGAAATGTAACAAATATAAATGTGACCTCAGAGTAAAAAAGTTTGAAGTCTGAAAAAACTTGGAACCTAAGATTTCAAAAATGTAGGAAAATTTTAAGGTAGCTCACCCAGAAGGCAGTCCCAGGTGGTACTGGCCTGCCTCCTTCTGCCTGAACGCTTGTTTCTAGCATGAAATGTCCTTTTTACTCAGTCCCTATACCTAAAATTCAAGCATTCAGAATAATGATTTCCTCTTAAATAGTGGGACCTTTATTCTCCAAAACAACCAATCTTAAAAGGAAACTCAGTAAGCTTCAAAAACAAACATTAAAAAAAGAGCTAAAGATAGAACCACTCTAACAGTTTTTAAAAATTGTTACCAGGCCAGGCACAGTGGTTTGCACCTGCAATTCTAGCACTCTGGGAGGCCAAGGTGGGACGATCTCTTGAGGCCAAGACCTCATCTGTACAAAAAATACCAGGAGTGGGTAGTGAGTGCCTGTAGTCCCAAAGCTACTTGGAAGAGGCTGAGGCAGAAGGATTACTTGAGCCCAGGAACTTGAGGTTGCAGTGAACTGTGATTGCACCACTGTACTCTTGTCTCCAAAAAAGAAAAAACTTATCATCCATCCATTGTCTGATGTGGATTAGTAATAAAGTTTTCTTGAACTGCAAAGTTGAGCTCAGTTGCCAAAAAAAAAAAAAAATTAACTGAGAAGCAGGTGACTTTCCCCTCAACATTTTATCATGAACAATTTCATACATAAGTTGAAATAATTACACCAGGAACTCACATACTCACCTCTCAGATACCATAATCAACAATTTGCTGTATTTATTTTAAGGCCATCTATCTGCCCTGTCCCACCATCCACTTAATTTTTGACACATTCCCAAGTACACTGAAGATGTCAGTACACTTACTCCTCATCAGTTCAATATGTGAATCATTAAGAGTTTGGAATTTGGCTCGGCAGCTAGGGCTCCGGCCACATCCCTCAGGGCTGGTGGGTTCAAACCCAGACCAGGCATGCTAAACAACAATGACAACTGCAACCAAAAAAATAGCTGGGCGTTGTGGTGGGCGCCTGTAGTCTCAGCTACTTGGGAGGCTGAGGCAAGAGAATCACCTAAGCCCAAGAGTTTGAGGTTGCTGTGAGCTGTGCCAAGGGCAACAGTGAGATTCTGTCTCAATTAAAAAAAAAAAAAAAAAGAGTTTGGTATTTGTTTTCTACAAAGAGAATCAAATTTTAATTCAGGATAAACAGTGCTTTTTCACGGACAGTTCAGGAATGGAAAAAGCCTGTGAAATGTAGCTTAAGAATACAAAGGCAAAGTACATGAACATTAATACATGAGCTCTGTGACACCCATGTAGACTAGCTACTCAGAGGCTTTTCTAGCAGACAATTCTCCATAGGTCTCTAGCATGTCTGCACACCTTTCAGACTACCTTTTCAAAGATGTAGAGGATAGTGTATAATTGTCTTAGAGAATAAAGTCTTCTTCCAGAGGAGAAAGAGAGGTTTGTCTACTGTCCAATATAATAAAGATAAGGTCTCCTGCAACAAAGGTCAGGTAGGTTTCTACATAGTGCAGCCCATAGTTTCAAATGCTAGGACTCTAACTCTTCATAAATCATTTATTCCTACCACTACATTTTTACTCCTTCAGTCTAACCTTACTGAAATAGAAAAGATAAAAATCCTAATGAGAGGTGGATGCTCCACTCAAATACATGAACAACACAGCTAAAACAATGTATGTTAGATGATCAATATGATCCCACAGATTTTAGCAAATTAGCCAAGTTGTATCACTGATTAAACCATTTCTCAGTTACATAAAGGTTATGTTGCTATATATGTTCAGCAACACAACCTTTATGTAACTGAACATGTATCCTGTCATGTTAACTTAAAATAATCATACATATGAAACATATATTATGTAATATACAGAACAGCTACTAAGAATTTCCACAATAATAGTAGCAATGCCAACAGTATAACAGAAGTTTTTATAGTAACTAGATAAGCATTTATTGGGCACTCATGTTTCAGTAACTTTGCATTAATTAGCCCTAATTAATTTAGCCCTCATAATAAGTCATGAAGTAGATACTTTCATTATGCATTAACCCCATTGTACAGATGATTCAACTCAAGACCAGAGGAGTTTAAACACTAGTCTAAGGTCACACACACATAACTATAAAGCAATGAAAGTGGGAAATCAAACCGGGTTTGACTCCAGGAACTGAATTCTCATGACTCTGTATGTATTTCCTAGATGTAAGGATTTTCTAATTCATAAACATTCCAAATAGATTTCTGCAACATTAAAGTACAAATTAGCAATATTTGAAAAAGATTTTTAAATCAGATTGATTTCAGCATTAACCTTAGTCCCATAGGTTAATGTCGAAAATTTCCACAAGTTAGTATCAAACATTGAAAAAAATATTTTAAACATTTTACATCCAAGAAAGCCCTAAAGCATTTCATTATAAATTTTAAAAATAAGTCATCTTCATTTGCCTGCCCTGTATGTTTTTTCAAACACATTGAAATATCAGGCCTGATGCTCCATGAAGGCTGGGTCTTTGTTTTGTTCTCTGCCATATCCACAGTTTGGCATAACAGGTAGTGAGTAAATACCATGGTACAAATACTCACGTACAGATAAACAGAATTCTGTTTTCCAGAAAAGAAAATTAGTTTTAGTTCTATTAAAAGATTTAGTTTTAAAGTACTAAAAAAATCTTTATAAAGTATTACGTAACAAAAAGATGGAAACTGAGATTAATGCAAAAGCAAGATTTCACTATTTTATGTAAGCCTCCAATATTTAAATTTTTTAATGAGGGAGACAGTGAAGAGACGGGGAAAAAATCTTTACTTCATTGTCCTTGTTTATCCATATTATATAACAAACAGATTCCGTTTGTAACATGAAAACTCTTCAAAATCCACTTTATACCACAGAATGTAACCCATTTTTTTAATAAGAGTTTTAAAATTTAGAGGAGTAAAGTTATAGTTGCCTTTAAAAATAGTTTGAAGAAGTTACCAAGAGGCAGGGGCCATGTCTCTTATTTCTTTTGTATCACTTTTACAGTGTAATGTTGTTCTGGTTATAGTTAAATACTCATCTATCATCTTCACTTAAAAAAATACCTAACGGGCAGCAGCCGGAGCTCAGTGGGTGCCGGCCACATACACCACACGGGGCTGGCGGGTTTAAACCCAGCCCGGGCCAGCTTAAACAACAATGACAACTACAACAAAAAAATAGCCGGGTGTTGTGGCAGATACCTATAGTACCAGCTACTTGGGAGGCTGAGAATTAAGCCCAAGAGTTTCAGGTTGCTGTGAGTTGCAACACCACAGCACTCTACCCAGGGCAACAGCTTGAGACTCTGTCTCAGAAAAAAAAAAAAGTACCTAAATCAAAAGTCACAACGGTTATTCTCTTCAGTCCTTTGGAGGCCTTTTCGGGACAGAAAGGCTGGTTTCCGTTATGTTATACTATGACAACTTTTTTAAAAGTACTGAATTAGAAGCTTAAGATCTAAAAACCATTACGTAGGAGACTGACCTTGGGCAAATCACTTCACCTCTCTATCCCAGTCTAACCCCCTTCATTTTAGCTCTAGTAGGCAAAATGATCTCTAAGGCTCCTCTCAGCTCTAAAAGTATGTGATCTTTTGATTAATTCACTTGACCTACTACCTTAGTGAAAAAATTATAAACATGGGAGGTAACAATTCAGTCCTAACCCATCATAGCCTTATTGACATTCTATATAAATTTTATATAAAACTAAACATTTTAGAAGTGCTTTATAAGGCATTTTGATGCATAAATTGTTCACTTTGACCTAAACAATCCTGGTGACACATTGCTGAAAACAAGGGGGGAAGTAAACTGCCTTCAAACAGAAGCAGAACATTTTGATTTGCATACACATTTTATATAAATTATATGTCCTTCCGTTCTGCAGCCTTCTAAAAATAAGATATGCAGGTACATAAGAAATTACTGGAAAGGGACAATGTCTGTGTTCGAGAATGAACATTAGATGTGTGCGCTACTTAATTTCACATCAGAAATAGGTGGTCCATATCTAAATTGTTTAAATCAGGATGTAAGGAAACAGAAGCAAACCGACATTTGGGGAAAACTGAAATAAATTATTTTGTATCATTTAGATGTAATGTTTTTGCGAGAAGCAAAATGTTTACAACATGAGAGTATGATTACAATAATCTTAACTGAAAAATGCAGAATATAAATACAGTTGAGTTACACATAGCATACAAAAAGAAATATATCAAATGTTAACAATGCTTACTTCTAGGTGGTATAATGAAGTAATTTTTACCTGTTTTATGCTAGCTATATTTTTTTCAACTTTCTATAGTAAGCATTGATTTTACAATCAGAAAGGACTTTTAGTAAAAGGCGAAAGATTTATGCGATCTGTAGAGAAACCAGAGTGAAAGGACTTTTAAACATATTAGCTTAATTTACTCATAAAAAAAACCTTTTATTTGTAATAAAGTCCTAGTGCACGGGGAAAACCAAAAAGATTCAGAAGCACAGATTTTCTGAGGATTCTGTTGTTAACTGAGGGAATACTACTCAGAAAACAAGACCAAGAGAACTCTTCCCTTACACATTTAATAAAAGAGTAAAATTTTTTCACAGAAAAAACAAACAGGAAACACTCTATTTTAAAGGCACACGATACCTTTAAAGTAGAATAATTCATGTCAGATTATTCAAATATTAAAATTATACATGAAATATTAATATGCAAACACATACATTTGAAATACACAGATACAAAATAAAGGGCTGTCAAAACATAGGCCAGAAACATAGACAAGACACCTGTCAAACTATATTACAAACTGATACTTTTAAAGGTTGCTCATATTAACAATTCTTTATCAACTAACATCTCCATTTTTTAATATCTAATCATGTTCTAAATAGGCTGAAATACACATAATTAAGTGTCTCATTCTTCTGAAATTTGAAAACAGTACCAAACATTCACATTAACTCCAGTTATGAGGAATATCCCCAATGCAGAGAAAAGCAGCCAACGTGGCTGTGGTACAGCCCAATGGTGCGTGACGATGACCAAGGACAGCCACGTGGGTGGGAGGCGAGGACTCATGCTGTAATCTCAGCACTTGGGGAACCAGAGATGGAGGGACTGGCTTGAGGTCAGGGGTTAGAGAACAGCCTGGACAACACAGTGATATCCCATTCCTACAAAAAACGTTTTTAAAAATTAGCCAGGCATAGCAACATGTGCCTGTAGTCCTCCCAGCAGTCCTCACTGCACCACAGGCAGAAGGACTGCTTAAGGCTAGACACTCAATGTTACAGTAAGCAGGCTAGACACTCAATGTTACAGTAAGCAGCAAGGACCAGGACACTGCACCTCAACCTGCTCTTAAAAAAAAGAAAATCTATGTGGATGTTTCTTCTATAAATTTAAGACATTAGTCTAGATTGTATTTATAAATTGCAATGTTATAGAACAATAACGTAATTTCAGAAATTAAGTCTAATCTTTTTTTAAATTTTATTTCGTTGCTTATTTTTTATTTCTTTACTTTTTTGTTGTTGTTGTTGAGACAGGGTCCCACCCTATGCCCCTGAGCAGAGGGCAGTGGGAGTGGTAGCTCACTGCAACTTCAGACGCAACTTCAGACTCCGGCTGCGGGCACCCGGCTGCCTCAGCCTCCAGAAGCCGCTGGGATTACAGGCGCTCCCCGAGGTGCACAGCTGGGTTTTTCAAGAGTCGGGGTCTCACTGTCACTCAGGGGAGTCTGGAACTCCTGAGCTCAAGCAATTCTCCCTCCTCAGCCTCCCACAGTGCTGGGATTACAGGCATGAGCCACGGCGTCCGGCTATTAAGTCTAATCTTAAGGAAATTTTTATTATTATAAAAAACAAAATCATACCTAAAAATGTATAAATATATGCACAATTTCAATGGCAGAAAAATGAGGTATACACTGGCCTCACAGGAAGAGGCTGTAGCATTCAAGAAAAACTAATTCCTGAGATTGCAACATCTCTTGGCATACTTTACTCTGCCTATTTTCTCTCAACTGGTTGCTTCTGCTTGCACTGACCCAAGTCAGCCACTGTCCGTCTCCATCTCTGTAAGACCTTAAAGTTCTAAGCCTATGACTACCTAACCTAAGTTGTGTTTTGAGGTGACACAACCAAATTTTAACTGGTCAGTCACTAGCACATGCCTGTATGTTGGTTGGTGTTGGGTCTAGAATACAAAAGTCTTTTCCCATAAAGCCAGCTATACTTGATCTCCTGTGTCACTGAGATAGCCTATATAAATAAACTCTTAATTGTGATTTTGTTCTCCACAATAAAAAAATTCCTTACTGAAGCAAGACTGGATTTCATAATTACTAAAAACATGTTCAAATTTACAATTCTGTGACACATATTTCACTTTATAAAAATAATCTACAACAGTGGTCCCAATCAGTATAAACTTATCTAGGTCTATATGGGATCTTTAACATAGACTATGAGCTGCGATCATTCTCAGAGAAATAAATACTCCCAAAACAAACCTATCATACGTCTCACAAAAGACCATCAACTGATGCCAACAGTACATTAAGAGCTCAATGAAACTTACGGTCTTTATGTACAGTTATGATTTAACTGTTACAGGGAGGGTAGCTATAAATTAGATACACTTCAGCTAAAGTTACCTTGATTTGTGAACTGTTATTGGGTTACAAACATTAGACTTGTTTTCTACTTATCTTTACCCTTCTTTATTACAAAAAAGTCTTCTGATTGTGTAAAACCACAATAATATAATGAAAAAAAAGTACACACAACAAGGACAGGTGAAACGTTTTATCTAATCTCCCACAGGCATCAAATTTAATAAATTATTTTAAGCTTTTTCTCTTATTATTAAAAAACGCTACAATGGAAATCTTGAAAAACACAGAATAGTAAAAATATAAAAATGAAAGATACCCTAACCCTGAAGTAGAGCTAAAGACTAAAATTATTTGCTTTCCAACCTTTTCTTCTCTATATATTACCTTAAGTGAGCTTAAACAATTTTTCAATGAAAAGTGGCACCACCAATCAACATCACTAAAAGTGCAACAACCCAACACTACACCTGATGCAACACGATACCTCTTATCAGGTATTTTTATCATAAAATACTGAAATCCTTAAATCTAACTCCAAATGTATGGAAAATCATTTCAGACATATCTAGAATATGGGGCTTTCTACTGTACAACTGACATGAACTTTCAACAAGTCAGTGGCACGACTGAGAAACAAAGTCTTATTTTAAGAATAAGACTTAGATTGGCAACCATATGCAATGCATAGACTGAACAATAACAAAGGAACGCAAGTGGGGAAATTTCCATAGACTAAATATTAGATGATACTAAAGAATTACTCTTGGTTTATTAAGTGATAATAATTATCATGATTATGCAAAGAAAATGTCCCTTTTCTGGGTTAGAAATGCAAACTCAGGCATCTAGGGATGAAACCTTATGCTAACCAAGATAACCAAGATTTCTTTTAAAAACACTGAGACAAACAAAAATATGTTTTTCTTCCAAAACAACTTCGTGACTGAAAAATAGTTAAGATCCATCCTACATCATCTCCTACCTCTGAAAGACAAGTGAAGACTTCACTGCATGGTCAAAGTAAAATACAAAGGCAACAAGAAACAAAGTGGTCACCAAGTGCCTGTGAGAAAACAAGCTCTAGTCACAGACCACCTCTGCATGGTAAAGAAGGGCCTTAAAGAAAATTCAGAAAAAGGTACCTGGGGAATTGGGACAATGGGAGATGTAGGTCTGAGAATACAAAGTAGCAGCTATGAAAGATAAGCATATCTAGAAATCTAATACCAAACTCTGAAGAACTAAAAATAAGTCAGGTTTTCTCAATTCTTTATATTCCACTTCACAGAAAAATGGCATTTTCTTTTTGTACTCAAATTGCCATATAGTCACACAAACTTTTACAGCAGCGGTTCTCAACCTGTGGGTTGCGGCGTTTCTAAGGTTGAGAACCACTGCTTTAAAGCCAAGACACCCAAGAAATCAACTAGTCCTACCTCCCACTTTACAAATGAAAAAAAGGTGAAGCACAAAGATGAAACCATCTACCTAGGAGGTTAGACAGCCCTTTACAAAATACCCTGCTACCCCCTTTCTGGAATTCCAAAATTTTGAAAAAACAATTATGTGCAAAGGCAGAAGAAAGATCCAATTCAGAAGAAATCCAAGACTAAAAAATGGAAATTACAGAAGAAATTATCTAAGTCTTATTAATTCAATCAAGATGTATTGGGGCATTCACTCTATGATGCCACATATTAAGT
Source organism: Loris lydekkerianus (assembly GCA_963574355.1). Taxonomy (NCBI): domain Eukaryota; kingdom Metazoa; phylum Chordata; class Mammalia; order Primates; family Lorisidae; genus Loris; species Loris lydekkerianus. The sequence goes on along the minus strand of CAUYPK010131212.1, from coordinate 8,801 downwards.
ATGGATACAAAGATAAAAGAAACAAGGGTTCTTTATTATTTATTATTCTCAAGTAATTCACAGTAAAATGAGACAGAAAAGTGTGTGTGCATAGAGATAGACACAATACAGTAAGTGCTATTATTACAGATAAGCACAAGCATGAAGGAAGCAGGGACCAACCTAGGTAGACTTTTAAAGACTCCACAGGAGGAAGTGCTTCCTAGCAGAACACGTGCAAAGTTGTGCAAAGGCTTGGAGAGTCTGGGGAATTGGTTTCATACAGCCAAAGCTATAGGTAAAAAAGAGTAAGCTTTGAGGTTGGAGAGGTAAAGCAGTGACTTTTGGACTTTTTCAAGTATATGATATGGGAAAACATTTCAGGTTCTTTAAGCAAGAAAGATTTGCCTTTTTTATAGGGTAGTTCTAGCAGCAGTGTGAAGACAAACTGAAGGGCTGACACTAAATAAAAAAGGATGCAGAGAAGAAAACCAAATATAATCATTTGAATTAAGGCACTTATCCAAAACCCAGACCTCCCTTGAGCAACACAACCATATAACTAAATGCCTAGTTGGCACCTCCTCATTAATATCTTGAAAGAACCTAAACATATCTACCAGAGCTAGAAAGATGAGGATCTTCCTCCTACTTCTCTCCCACACACCCTCAAATAAAACACTTAATCCTCATCCAGATATCCAATTTCTTAGTCCAATGAATAGGAGGACCACCACTTCCCCCAGTTATGTAAGCAGAAATCTCAGCAACATCCCTAACTCCTAATACCATTTACTCTCAGTGTACATATCTAGTAGACCATCAAGCCTCACTGGTTTGACCTTGTAACTTTTCATCGCCTCCAAGGTCATTTCAGTCCAAATGGTCACTGCTTGCCAGGACTGCTGCAGCTTCCTAATTCATCTTTCTCCTCTTATTTTATACACTGCTACCAGAATTATTTTTTAATGCAAATAGGATGTTACTCTATGCCCTCTACCTTTTCTGCCCCCTGCCCCCCAGTCCCTAAACACACACCCTCCCCCGACACACAAACACACACACAAAGCCTCTCAGTGGCTTAGAAGAAAACAAACTCCCTAACCTGACCTACCAAACCAGCACTACACTCATCTTGGCTCTTTCCATTACTGCCACACTGACCTCTTTTAGTCTTTTAACTGTTTCCCACCCTCTTTTGCCATAAGATCTTAAAATATGAATTTTCCTTTCCTCTTCACCTGAATAACTTCTGCTCGTTCTCAGAACCAGCCAAAGTTCCCTATCTTACATCCTCATAGCACCACATACCTCTTCATAGTTAGATTTCATTCTGATTATCCCATTAGAATTGCCCCATGAAAAGAAGGATTGTTTTATTCACAAATGTAGTTCCAATACTTATTCATCATACTTGACAGAGCAGACATTCAACTAATCTAAGTATATTAACTAGTAAGATTCCCAATTAAATGCATTTTAAAGATAAATGACATTTGAAATAGAGATGCATTAAAAGGCAGAGTCAAGAATTATCTCGAAAATAGAAAGATTTTATTTTGTCTCTACTTCAGGAATCTCAGCAAGGGATTTTAATTATTTGATGTTAAGAGTGTCACTAAAAAATAAAAGTAAGTATGGGAAGAAAAGTAGGCTTGACTAGTAAAACAGCCATTTGAGGCATGTTGAGTTTGAGACAGTCTACATAACAACTCAAATCCAAATAGTTAATACAGTTATTTTAGTGCATGTGGTTCCTGACTGACTGTACAGTCTAAATTAAAATGCCGCTTCAGGTGTAGAGCACACATGCAGATAGAGTGCAAGGAAGACAGAGAGCAGCCCTCTACACAAGGAATTTTCAACCAACATGTTGCGGCACACTCGTGTGCTCTGAGAAGCCTGGGTGTGCCAAGAAATTTTTTAAACATTATTTCTGAAAAAAGTTCAAAGAAGAGTACAACATTCTTTTTTTTTTTTACTCTTTTTTTAATCAACATCATTTAAATGTGCCATGGAAGTTTAACTATACGTTCAAGTGTGCCTCCAGTGTGCCGTGAGGTAAAAAAAAAAAAAGGTTGAAAAACACTGCTTTAACAATGAGACTGAAGAAAGTTCACAAAGGTAAAAATGAAATCAAATACAAAGGTAAAAATGAAATCAAATCAGAATACCAGAAACATTAGCATTTAAGAAAAAGGTCATAAATGAAACAAGGGAGCAAAGAAGAAGACAAGGAAGTCCAAAGAACTGAGTTTTTAAAGAGAACTGTCAAGTAATGTCAAGTGCCAGAAAGTGGCCAAGTGCGATAAAACTGGAAATGATCAAAGCAGGCGGCAATCAGGATGGAAAGAGGGCCACAGTAGACCCAGTGAAAAGAAGATAAGGGACTGCAGGAACAATGAAAACGGACTATTTTTTCAAGTCGTCTGAATGCAAAGGATATGAAGGACAGGGAGGGAAATGCACTAGCAGGAGTTGAGGGTCAAGAATTTTAGTGGCTTTTGTTTTTTTTGCTTACTTGTTAATAAAATGAAAGACTATGGTGTATCTGTATGTTAAAAAGGAAGAAGCCAGTGGTTGAAAACATGAGGGAAAATATCTGATGGAATATGGTCTAAGTATGAGTCATAAGGGATTTCACCTTAGCCAGAAGCAAAAACAGAGGAACAAAAAAAAAGATGGATGGATATAAGAAGGATTTTTCTTTCTCAGGAAAGAAAGTGTACCTGTATGCAGATGAAAGGTGTTATAAGAAGAGACAAAAGGCAGGGCATCATAAAAAGGATTGTATGCCACAGTCAAAAGGAAAAAAATACTTTGACCCTGTGAACACTTTTAAGGGATGAAGCAATAAGATGACATTTATGTTTTAGGGAAAGTCAGGGGTAGGGGGGTTATTACCCCAGGCAGTCGGTAGAGCCACAATGAAACAGAAGGTACCGGACTGGAAAGACCACAAATAAGCTAAACATCCAGCAAGACGAGAAGCACTCTTAATGCTCCTTCTCTTCTTAATGATGTGCTGAGGCTGACACCACAGGGCTCCTGGTCCCTCAGCTTAAGTGTCTTTATTTTGATTTATCACTGTTATGGGCCACCTTCAAAAGAATGATTTTGGTTTACTTTCTTCTCTCCTTGCTCATTGAGAAGAATATATTCAGAATTTATTTTAACATTTTCTTAACTTTCTTCTTCAATCTTTCCTCCAAACCTGCTAATAGATAGGAAAAATAAAATGTTGTATAATATAAAGGAATAAATTTTATAATGTAAGAATTGTAAAGACAAAAAAGTTTTTCACATAAAGTATCAAATTTTGAATCTGAAATCTAGGTCAAATTACTGCTGGGATTTAAACAATGTAATATGAAAAAAAGAGGTACCTACCTCTTTTTCTTTACTAACATAAATACTTCATAACTCATTACACCATAAAAACACTTTTGTATATTAACTGCATAAAACAGTAAATTTTTTTAATAAACTACAGAGGTATATAGAAAATGTACTGAACTGGTTATATCCTGGAAAATCGTGCAAAGTACTGATAATTCATCTCAGAATGTGCACAAAATGTATATAAGCTGAAGATGTATAAAGAAAAACCATCCGATCTCAGAATGATTTCATCAGTCACTCCTGGAGAAACCACCTTAGTCAAAGGTAGAATTAAAAAATTGAACCTATTAAAAGATGACAAAGAATTCTGCAAAATTATGTTTTAACAGAACTTCATTTAAACTTTTTTGAGTGATTTATGACAAGTCAGTTAAATGATTTTTTTTTTTTTTTTTTTTGTAGAGACAGAGTCTCACTTTACCACCCTCCGTGCAGTGCAGTGATGTCACAGGACTCACAGCAACCTCCAGCTCTTGGGCTTACACGATTCTCCTGCCTCAGCCTCCCGAGCTGCTGGAACTACAGGCGCTCGCCACAACGCCCGGCTATTTTTTGGTTGCAGTTCGACGGGGGCTGGGTTTGAACCCGCTACCCTCGGTATATGGGCTGGTGCCCTACTCACTGAGCCACAGGCGCCACCCTAAATGATTTTTTTTAATACCAAACTAATCACAAGTAGACTGCAGATTCTAAAGAAGTCTCAGTATTGAGCTTCACATTTATACATAAGAGGTTTCCATGAATCCAAACTAGTATTTCCCTTTGAGTTAACATTCAGGATGAAGAAATCAAACCCCAAATGTCACCACTTACCTTATCCTTCTCTCTCCTAATCCTCTCCATACCTTCACCTTTGAAAAGAAGCACACTACAAACTACTACTGGACACTGAAGTACCAGGCATCATCTCCAATCAGTTGTTTACTCAACCACTCCCTTTGCCCCAACCACTCATGAAATTAAAAACAAGGCTTGAAGGCTTCCTAAATGGGTGTGTGGGGTGGGGGCAGGAGGAGGCCTTCTTTCCTCAGACACCGTTGTCTCTTAATACTATTTATATGCCTCTTCATGTGTCTCCCTCACAAGGCTCAGAGTTCTTCATTATTTTCCCTGGTAACAGAAGAACCTATTCTATAATAAATAATAGCTATAATTCTTCGATACCCAAAATAAGTGAAATATATGGGCAAGTAACTATGCAGTTTTTGGTTCTTTTATAAAAACCTTCTCCATTGGTTGGTGCCTGTAGCTCAGTGGCTAGGGCACCAGCCACATACACCTGTGCTAGAGAGTTCAAATCCAGCCCAGGCCTGCCAAATAATAACTACAACCAAAAAATAGCTGGGCATTGTGGTGGGCGCCTATAGTCTCATCTACTTGGGAGGCTGAGGCAAGAGAATCGCTTAAGCCCAAGAGTTTGAGGTTGCTGTGAGCTGTGACCCCACTGCACTCTACCCAGGGTGACAAAGTGAGACTCTGTCTCAAAAAAAAAAAAAACAAACCTCTTCTCCATTATTATTAATCTTCCTATAACAACATTACAACTTCCCCTAGGGAGGAATCTTCAAACTCTGTAGACATTTCCTGGCCTAATACTGAATTTAAAGGCTTCTAAATCTCTAATAGCAATTTCTCTGATTATCCAGTAGAGGAAATTTTCTCTGTAAACTTATCCTGTCAAAAGGTAAATACAAAACTCTAAAAAGCCATACATCACAAGATTTGTATTAATTTTTTTCAGCTTAAGAGAATGGCTACTTGTATTAGGTAATTTCATGATTTCTCAAAGGTTATTTCCCCTCAGTTCAAACTATGTAAAATCAGGCAACATGAATAAACTATGCAATAAAATGCACTCAGTGCACCTCAAAATTATTTCTTAGAGTCCTCTCAAATTCAAATCCTTACCTAACAATCAGGTCGCTTATATTCCCATTCAAAAATATTTAGTAAATGCACTAAAAAGCTTGCAAAAAAAATTATGAAATAATACTCTCATAACGCCAAGATTTTTTTTTTTTTTTTTTTAATTCCTAAAGCTACAGTTTTTCCTACGGAAAACAATGTAGTTGTTTTTCTTTTGGACTCAACCTCTCCCAATAATAAAAGATTTTTTCTTTTAGCACTGGAACTGCTATACATACACCTCACAAAAACTGTTCTCACTGTAGCTACTGAAACTGAAATACAATAAAGGGGATGCGCTTTATACTTAACTAAAGAAAACAACGAACTTGCTTTCTATTTGGATCTTCACACTATTTCAGTATTCCTCAATTTAGGAAATACTAAAAAACAAAAGTTTAAACTTTCTTCCCTAAAGTACCCTACATATTGAAAAGCAAACAGACCCAACAGCCCCTGGGATTCTTCAAGAACCAAAAAGTCAGACTAAAAATTTATTACATGCAGTACCATAAAAGTCAGTCAATGGAGATGCAGAGCTGGGTGACCCCTGCTCAGCCTTCCCTCAGGGCTTGTTGGGAAACTGCAAACGTAAAGGCAAAAGTGAAAATACTGATGACTCCTCAGCAAAAGAGCTAAAACTAAAGGGCAAAACAGGAGGTCTGCCCGTACGCGGACGCCCAATGAAATGTCTTATCAGAAGAACAGAAAGACCTACTACTATTAACCTACAACCATCCACGCCGCGCTGACGCATAGCTCTCCAACCCGCACGCGCCTGGGGCTCCGCCAGCAGAACCCGACACCTAGACGCCCCCCACCCCGACACTCCATATACCTGACAGCCCAATTACGGACTCGGTGAAAAGCTAAGGAGCAACAGCCCCCACCAAGACCGAGAGCCGGCTCCGCCCAGCTCGCCTGCGAGCCAGAGGCGGCTGAGGGGTGGTTCTCACTCCCAACCGGGTCCAGGGACCGCCGCGCCGCGCCGCGCCCTCGCCTCGTCCCGCCATGGACAGCAGCGGGCCGGCAGGGACGCAGCCTGCGCCACCTCGGGACCCCTCTCCGCCGCAGACCCGAGCGCACGCTCCCAGGGCACCACCCACCCGCGCCGTCCCGGAGCGTGTCGTCGGCCCCTAGGGGCCAAGGACACTAGCCGGGCGGACCGCGGCGCGGGCGGGACCGCGGGCCGGACTCCCGGGAGGCGCCCCCGCGGGACCGCAAGATGGCGGCGGCCGCGGCGCCAGGGCCCGGCTCCCCTTCGCCTCGCCCGGGCCGGCGCGCGCAGCGAGGCGCGGGCAGGAGAGGAAGGGAGCGGGCCAGAGCCAGGGGCAGGCCGGCTGAGCAGAGGCGGAGAGGGAGCAGCCGGGAAATGGAAAAAGCCGGGGCGTGGGGGAGGGGACGCTGCCCCGGACCAGGGCCACCGACGTGCCCTCGGTACCCGCCGCCCGCTCGCCAGCCCTCGAGCCCTGCGCTCGCCCCACGAAGGTGTCCTCGTCCTGCCTACCTTTGAATTTGAGATCTGTGGGCGGATCGAGGACCAGGATCTGCTCGTGCTTGGCCATGGCCCCGGAGGCGGACGCCATCGGAGAGACAGCGCTGAGCGGGGGCGCGCCCGCGGCGGCGGTTTGGTGGCTGGGAGTGGGGGGGACGGCGGCGGCACCGGCTCGGCCGAGCTCTAGAACGGGGCCAGGCTCACGTCTCCCGAGCCTCCACGCCTGCCTCTGTGTCACCGGCTCGGTGGGCCGCCCGCTGGGTCAGCAGCTCCCAGTCTCACAACTGACTCAACCCCACACCAGCCGCCGCGGCCACGCGCACTGCGATCCTCCGCGCCCCACGTGACGGCTTCTACGTGTTTACGTGCGCGCCCTGGCGGCCGGGAGCCCCTCGCGCTCGTCCCGCCCTCCAGGCCTGCCGGGCGCGGCGTCGAACTGGTGCGCCTGCGCACTCCCGGCCTCCCCGCGGCTGCGAGCACAACACAGCTGTCAAGGGAACGGGTGTGGATAGGGGGCGGAGCAAAGTTCTAGGACCGCGCAGGGCAAGAAGGTCAATCCTTTGCCACATTGCGCTCCGAGTGCGAAAATAGACAAGCTGCAGTGGTGGTGCATCACCGTCTTTCAGAAGTAGACGTGTCTAATGGAAGGAATGAACAAGAGCCTGGTCACTACAACTCCCAGAATGCTCTCTAGGGGCGGGGCTTCCTCCGGGAGCTTAGTCCTTTGCGGCGCCGCGCGGTGCTTGCTGGGAACTGTAGTGGTGGCTGTTTGTGGGCGGGAACGAGAATGAGGTCCGTTGGCGGCTAGTGAGTGGGGTGGGGTCCGCTGACGACTCATTTTGGCTGCCAGAGAACTCTCTTTTGAGCTATAAAAAAGGGAAAACACTTGAAGTCTGACCTGAGGTCTCCATGTTAGAAATATAAAGTCACCGATGTGGAACACAGGCAGGGATTTGGCAGTTTGTTTTGTAATTCTGCCCCTCCCGGTGTCGGTAGAGCTGAAGCCTCCGTCGGACCAGCCTCTCCTGCTTCCTGAATTCTCTCTAGTGATGCAAAATCAGATGAGGAAACACGTCTCTTTTAAGAAGCAAATGCGTCGTAGGGGATGTCTAACAAGGCACAACATAAAAATAAAAGAATCTGCAGAATGGTTGCTGCAGTCTATTCTTCAGTCTTGATTAATAATAGACACAAACCAAACAGTTGTCACGTTCATATATTAGAAACGAATTCCACTCCATCACTTAACGATAGCCTGTAGTAAAATGAACCAAATGGGAAAAATCCCAGCAGGAAAGTTGCTGACAAATCTTCAACAGATTGCCAGGATAGTCTGCGACGGGAACATTACATGTGACAAAGGCGTTGTAAATAAACCTTTATTGTATTTTATGATAACTGCTTGAATTTAAATCCCTAGGAAGCACCAGGAAACAAAGGACATATTGATGCTACTGCCATGGAACAGCACAAATTGTCTAGAAAACAAACGAGACAAATGAAAATGCTATTGGTGATCCAAATAGGTTGAAATAATATTCAAGGCCTTTGTACTTTTTAAACTCATGAAAATTTGGTAGCTTTCTGTGCTGCATCAATCAATCCAGTCTAGATATAGGCACAAAGTTTAAGTTTTCATGTGCAATCCAGACATCAGAACCCGTCCAGGAATAGTGTCCACAGAAGACTGTGCCACACGGGAGGAATGTATTTTCAGCAGTGAAGAACCTGGGACGATTGTGAGTGCTTAAATAGTTTGACAGACATAGTCTAACTTTACCTTTTATTTCTTTTTATTCACAAATTTATTTTGCAATATCAATTATTATTAAAAGAGAACACAAAAGATTTTATAAAAGGGAACTTAAAGGTTTTTTTGTTTTTTTTTTTTTTTTTGTAGAGACAGAGTCTCACTTTACCGCCCTCGGTAGAGTGCCATGACGTCACAGGACTCACAGCAACCTCCAGCTCTTGGGCTTCCGCGATTCTCCTGCCTCAGCCTCCCGAGCAGCTGGGACTA